>CM075858.1:974010-1198562 GCA_037975125.1 Latrodectus hesperus | reverse complement strand
ATAATGTTCATTTACTCATCCAAAATATATTGCAATCTTACAACTAACTCCATTAACTTTTGACAGTATGTAAATTAGACTAAAAAATAAATTCCTATAATGATGAATTCCAAATGTGTGTTACTTATGTATTAGCATTGATTTTCACGTCGGCAAAGATTATCTTTCCCCATTTTAAAAGTAAAGGTTCACACGAAGCAAGATGGCGTATACTAAATAAAATTTGGCTACAAACTAAATTCCCAAATAAAAATTCATTATGAAATGTGGACACCTTCTGAGTAAAATATGGCAACCTTAAAAATGTTAGCCAAAAAAGGGATCTATTATTAAATCTAGTAAAGCTGTTATTTTCTTACAGCAAACCTGAAAGAAATCTCAAGCATTCATTGGACGAAAAGAACGAGTTGCTCAAATTTTAAGCTGTGACGTCACGTAATGTTAAGTCTACGGGAGTTGCTCAAACTGAAATCTGGGCAACTCTAATGTAATAGGGGCTTAAGACTCATTAACTTACTACCTTGATATTGGACTATTTTCATAAAACATTTTTGCATGTTGGCCCCAGTTCTTTACTTTACCTTGTTACGCAGCAATTTTGGCCGATTAGCGGTAGAAGTCAGTGCAGACAAATAGTTCACAAATGTGTTACTTGTTTCAATAACAAGCCAATTTTAGCTAATCAAATTATAGGCAACTTTCTCAAGGAATGAGTAATAGAAACATTTCCATTTTACCACTCTGGAGTAGATTATTGTGGTCCCTTTCTTGATTAAATTTAAAAACCAGCGTAAGACTATCCTAAACAAAGTTAATACTGCTGTTTTTGTGTGCCTTGCTGTTAAAGCGATACACTTGGAGGTAGTAACGGATTTATCATCAGATGCTTTCATGGCTGCGTTAAAACGTTTTTTTTTTTCCTCACGTCGTGGAGGTGTGCTGGAGTCTTTTCTGATAGTGCACGGGTTTTGTGGGGACATAAAGGGAATTAAAAAATTACACAATTTTCTAATGCAACCAAGTTAGAAACTAGCTAATTTTCTCTCTACTGAAGGAGTCGAATGGAAATTCATTCCTTCCAAATCTCCCAATTTCGGCGTAATTTGGGAAGCAGGCGTTAAATCATTTAAATTTCCTCTAAGACGCATCATTGGCATCTTGACATTGACTCTTGAAGAATTCCTCACAGTAACTGTTTAAAAAGAAGGAATGTCAAATTCCAGATTTCTCATTCCTCTTTCATCAGTAGCTGATAATTTTGATCTTCTTACACCTGGACATTTTTTAATAGGGCGAGCTATATGTGGCATTGTTGGACAAGATTTTTCTTCTATAGAAAATAATAGATTTGATAAATACAGGAGAATCAATAAAATTGTGTAAAGTGTATTGAGATCATGGAAAAGAGATTATTTGAACGATTTGCAAGCACACACCAAATGGCAATTTGATAAAATGAATGTTGAACCAAGCACTATAGTGTTAGTGAAAGAAGACAATCTTCCAATTGCACATTGGATAATTGCAAAAATTGTATAAACATATGCAGATGCTGATAATAAAATTCATGTGGATAAATTGAAATTACCAAATGGGAATTTTGTCAAAAGACCTGTATCTAAACTTGCTATTTTACATATTGTTTAAACATTTGTTGTTTTAATGCTGTTTCATTTTGGATTAGTTTCTGCACCTGTATTGTATAATTAAATATAATTCTCATATTTCTCATGTGTAAACTGATTTTGAAATGATATTTCAAGGCTCGGCGGGATGTTGGCGCCAGCACTTAATTTCCAAAATCTTGCCTTAATTTCTTCCTCAATTTCTTCCCTTAATTTTAAAAATCACAATAAGCAGTTTTCGTGAGTTAACCACCGAATTTCAGTCTAATAAATGAGATTGCGATATTCACAGATTCCAGTTCCCTAATATATTCTTGAAATTGACAATGCTTCAATTAATTCTTTTTAATTGAATTAATTATGTTATCAACAATTTTCATAAGATGAGAAATATTTAACACTTGGGTGCATAGATTCACGAGGTGCAAAAAACAATGACAAATGAACATTTCAAAGTCCTTTTAACTGTTTCCCAAAGGTTTTGTGTGATCGAAAATTAATGTAGCAACAACCAAAATTCTTCCAATTATTGAAGGAGCTGCATCTGTTGCAATGCCTAGAAGATTTTTCAAATTTATCTGACGATTTTGCGCAGAATTTATGACATCATCTTTAATATCTTTTTCGGTGGCAGTAACTTTCAAACTCTCAAGTTAAAGTAGTTCTTCAGTAATATTCATTTGATTACCGACACCTCTAATAAAAATAGCAAGTTGAGCTATTTTCATTACAGGTACCGATAATCAAATGAATATTACTGAAGAACTATACTTTTTACTTATTTATATCTGATCTTTCACCCAAAGCCAGTAAGAAATACAGGAAGCTTGTTGTAATTGTATTTAGTGATGGACAAATTTCACTAGAAATGTTCTCTATTCTTCTTTTTAAGTTTGACAAGACAGATTAGTTCATAAGTTGTATGATTTCAAAATTTAAACTGAATGACAACAAATCAAATATACAGCATTGTCCTTATATATATATATATATATATATATATATATATATATATA
Source organism: Latrodectus hesperus (assembly GCA_037975125.1). Classification (NCBI taxonomy): domain Eukaryota; kingdom Metazoa; phylum Arthropoda; class Arachnida; order Araneae; family Theridiidae; genus Latrodectus; species Latrodectus hesperus. The sequence continues at coordinate 1,195,921 of CM075858.1, read as the reverse complement.
TATATATATATATATATATATATATATATATATATATATATATATATATATATATATATATATATATATATATATATATATATATATATATATATATATATATATATATATATATATATATATATATATATATATATATATATATATATATATATATATATATATATATATAGTAAAGTACAAAATTTCCCACTCACTCTGAAACTGTCAATTTCCATATTCAAGTTTTAATCTTTTCAATTTTTCTTTCAGCCATGACGAATAAATATCTAATCGAAATAAATACGATAATTATTGATATGATAAAAAAAGCTTATCTTTTACCTGGATTATAATGACAACAAAGTAAAAAGGTGACCAGAGTGCATTTGTTGGTGGAAGAATATCTCATACAAGTTTTCTTTTATCTACAGGGGATTTGTGCTGCCATCTGACATTACGTCTCATACAATTTTTCAGAAGACGTTGATATTACATCATCAGGTGGATGTACTCTAATCCAGTAGCCGTCTCATTTTAGTCCAGTTTAAATCCATGGAACGTCAAATATTAGTCAAATAGTTGTTAAACTACATTTAACAACTATCTGCGTAACATCTTCAGTTTTTATACTTTGTTACAGAATGCTGCATAAAATTGTTTTCGATTTAGGTTTTCAAAATTTTTATTTCAAATGCAAAAGGCAATTAAACAAAGAAAGACAGCTTTGTAAGCAGTAGCAGTATAACTATTATGTTCTAAAATAAATTTTTGCTGGATTTTTCAATTCAACCATCTATATGTCTAAAACAATATAGACAATTAAAAGCTTCAATTAGGCCCAAAAGTCTTTAAATGGGCTGTATATGGCCAATGACCACGGGTTGGGCATCTCTGCTTTAGATCATTCACCATGAAGTTGTGGTATTAGTATATATACTAAGTATATACTTCCGTAAGTATATACTAGTATATACTTCCGTAAACCTACCCCAAAGTTGGGCTTTAAGAGTTAGTGGAAAAGTAATCGTAAAACGACAACTAAACTGTTTCAAGCAACTTTTTTAGGATTCCATAACAAATGATTATCTAAAAGCCTTCTGTAAAAGACTAATTACCATCCAGGCTACACAGCAATTCAATCAAGTCGTATTGTTGGGACACTTTTTTCACTGTTGTCGTTGCACCAGCATTATGCTTCCCTGAACCTAGCCCTGAGTTGGGCTTCACCGGTTAGATGGAAGCAGCCGTCTAACTTTCCCAAGCATGTAAAAACAGAAAAGCAACATTTAGTCAATTATGGAAATTAATAGAGTGTAAAATCAGTTTTAAATATTAATATTTAAATATAATAAAACTGTTCATACAATGAAAAATCTTAAAATTGATTTAAAAATAATTAAAGTCAGAAAAGTTGAGCAATTCAGTATTTACATATAACAATATATTTAAACACTGGACTCACAAATATGTTATACCGTATGTATTCCAAAATAGTATATTTTATGCCTGACAAACATTTATATTAAAGATATTGAACAAATGATTCCTGCTTCTGGATATAGCTGTATTAGTATAAAGAAGAAACGTGTATTTATAAGATCGCTTCTAGTCTTTTATGGGTTCAGAGATGAGATTTTTTTATTAACTATACTTCTTTTGAATTCAAATTTTATTTGAGAATAATATGCATGATTATCTACGAAGGATTAATACCGTTCATTAAACCATATTTAAGCAGCTCAAGAATCCCCTAAATATACAAATACATCAAAAGCAAGAATGTTATTTTTTAAGCTTCTCAAATTGGCAACACATTACACGTGTTTTGTTTTTTTACATCTTTACTTTCGCTTTGTTGATAGGATTAAGATAATGCTGAAAGATTGAGTCAGTAAATTTATATTTATACTGTGCGGTGAATCTCTAAGAATATCTCGCTATGGCAGAAATCCGCAAAAGAAATGTGGAATCTGAAAATCAAGAATCTAAGGAAGTAAGCATCATTTTCTAACGTTTTTAATATATATAAACAAACCCACCATTTTTTATGCCTTACAGGAAGTAAACAAATCTGACAGGTTGACGTAGAGAACACATACACTGTACATAATAAGCTCTTATTTCCCGTCCATAATTTGAAAGCTTGTATTTTCCTGCTTTAGTAAATTAACATGTCTGAAGGACTAAAATCAGAGTTCTTACTTTCACTAATCTTTCGGAAAATGTTATGGCTTCCCTTTATGTTGTGGGAATCCGAAAAAGATTCATAGCTTTTATAAATCTCCAAACTGATATTGTAAGTCGGTACTATAATTTGTTTCTAATTTAAATAAGATACTTTTTAAATCGTAATTTCTTTAATGTAATAATTACTTTTTGATAACAATAATTAAATTGTTTTTTTTTTCCTCCTTATTCAAGTTGAATATTTTAATAAATTGAACTCTCTCTTCTTTGTATAATGTATTTCTAAAATTTTTTTTTTTAGAAGCGGTTAATCATATTTTCTTACTTATAAAAGTAATTTTTAAAGAATTGAGATTATTGAAAAGTGAAAAGGGTTTTTGGTAGAGTGAACTCTTGAAAATATTTTTATTAATTCATGTTCAAATTTTTTTTTTATTGAAAATGATCTTAACGTATAAATTAGTTTTACAAAAAAAAAAAATAATGAGTGAAATTGAAAATGTATTTTTCTTTTCTCTGAAATTGTTTTACACATATTTTGAATTTCTAATAAAGTATGTTATTTTGTTACTTATACACTTGGCTAACAAACATGTTACTTGGGCTAACAAAAATATAAAATTTTTAAGCATATTATAATTTAAATTTTATGTTAATTTTTTTAATTTACTTAGTAATAAATATTATCCTATACATAATTTTTTATATTTTAAAAATTTCTGTAATAGTTTTTCTCAATTTTCTTTCACTTCATTATTCTTTTGCCTTAAATCTAGAATTGAATATTGTGCATTAATTATTATTTATAATATTACTTAGAAAAAGGAACAAATACATAAAATAGAAACTAAATAATCTCGTTTCTTCATTATTTTTAAATTAAAGTTATTTAAAAAAGCACATTTTGGTTATTATGTATCAAGCAACAATAATGTGTGTATTCATTTAAGCTTAAACATTTTGCATTAAATTATGTTATGAGAAAATATATTCAAATAAATTCCTGAGAAGAAGTAAATCGAGTAATTATATAAATAACTAAAAGTTGTGCAAGACAGTTACCTTATTATAATAATGTGCTTTTCATAACTATTTGATAAATTGAACTGTCTAATGTTTAATTCTTACCTATACAAATGTTGTTAACTTAACATTTTTCATTTAAAAGGGAAGATGTTATACAGTTCCCTTTAAGTTATTTTTCAATATTGTTTGCATTTTTGGGGAACTAGAATAGTTTCAAGTATTTTACCATTATTTTAAGAACAATAGCTAGTAAATATTGGCACTCATAGTTCATTAGTGCATCTATTCATTTATTTACAGAATAAGTTTGACATTGCAATAAATGATTTTTCACTCTCTTTTAATGATTCATATGAATTAAATGATATTCAGTTTTTAATTATTAAAAAAACATTTTAAGGACTTGTGTAATTTATATTCAACATAGGCTAATTACTTATTTGAACTTTTTAATTAAAAATATTTACATCTTTTTTCTTAATAAAAGATTCCCTTTATTTTATTTACTGATTTTTTATCTCGACATTAAAAAAATATCAGTTTAAAAACTAAATGAGTTAGATAAATTTAAATATTTGCTACTATCTTGTGCTATAAATTGACTAAAACAAGTGAATAATTTAAAAGGTTATAAATTATAATAAAACTTATTTGAAATTGTTTATATTAAAATAGTAATTAAATTGAAGAAATAAAATCTGTATGTGCGTACAATTTATAGAAAATATATTATTCAAAAGAACAATTAAATTACTGGTGTATGTTCAAGTCATGCAACATATTTCATTATTCTCTGATAATAAATGTATCCTTTTGTCAATGAGTTTGTCAAAATAGTTAAAGATTCTATATTGTTCTGATCCATAATTCCCCTGACTAGTCATCTATAATTCAGTAAAATTTTAAGGAAGAATGTAAGTTAAATATTTTTTATTAATATTGTGTTAAATTTGTAATGCGTCATTGTAACCTAACAGATAAGAAATCAGTTTGTGTTCTTTTAGTCTCTTTCAATGATTGATACATAATAATTGCTAAACAAAGTCGTATTTAGGAATTACTATTGCACAAATCATTTGTCTTTCAATACTATTTTCCGTTATGATGTATTTCATTTTATATCTTTCAAAATATTTATCTGTAGAAAAATGACAATCTTTTTTATTTGATATAAAAGATTCTTAAATTATTATTAGCAAGAACTTTCTTAATTTCTACAAAAATTTCCCCTTTTATGTTATTTAATGACAGAAGTCTCATTCATAACCAACTAGCTCTTTGTGGAGTACAGTGACAAATACTCCTTTAAGATGTAATATATCACATTGAAAAATTCTTTTAAATAACATGACCGTGACAAATTTCTTATTGCATATTAATTTATTATGTTTCAATGAAAGTGATTATGGTTTTGATATCCCTTGTATTTTGTGGATTCATTATTATTATTAATATTAAATTTTTTAAAAGTTGGTTTTAAAGCTAAAATTGTAATTTATTTGCATAAAATCTTAAGCTTAAAATTTATATTTTCATGTAATTTAGTTTGAATTCAGAAATATCTAAAACCAGGATTTGTTTGGAAGTCCAAATTATTCATTTAAATTTTAAATAGGAAATTGTGCATTTATGTATTAGATAATTGCTATGGAAAATGAAAAAGACATTTTTAAGTATGTATTTAAACTTGATGAATGACAAACAAATAATTATAAAAAATGATATTTTTGATGTAATTAATTTTGTTTGAATTGCTTAATAGTACTTTCCTTTCTGGAAGCTGTATATAGGATTATTTTTAAAGGTGTGTTCACAGTTGCTCAATGGATTAAAACCCAAATGTTATGAAATCTAATCTTATTGATTTAGCTATAGTAATAGGTTGTTGACCTCTTTTCAGTAGCACTACATGGAATGTTTTTACAGGTGTGTGCCATTCCTGGTTTGTTTAAAAATTAGTTTGAAAAAAAGAAAAGAAAAATTATCACATATTGATCAAGCTGGAACAAATAGCTTGTTCCAACTTGATTTATGTTTTGTTTTATTATATTTCCAATACATATTGTTACAAATTTTTAAAAACATTTACATTTTTTGTAATAATGACTAATATTTTAGCATTTTGTCAGTCTATGGTGGATAAATGAAAGGAAATATTCAAAATCAGGATATGCCGAATTTAAACTTAAAATCATATAGTTTTAATTGGTCAGAAAATTGGAAATTGCACTAGGATTTGTCTCAGTCAATGACATTACACAGGTATTTTCATCTATGAGCTAAACTGTCTACTGGATGGTTAGCACTCTTTTTCAGCTCATCAATTCATGGATTTAATTCCCTCCAAGGGGGTGGAGTTTATCCACTGCATAGACTGATGTCTATCCACTGCACTCCCAAGGAGGGAATGGAATCAGAATCATAATTCAATAAGCTCTGATGTTCAAAATGTCGCTAAACTTTTCAGCTGTGTTTATCAAAAACCAAATATTAACAAATATCTACTTTATTAATTCTCATACTAGTATAAGTAAAAATTAATTGTATTAATTTCTGTTACATAATTTTATTTCACACTTAAATTTCGCTTATATATATATATATATATATATATATATATATATATATATATATATATATATATATATATATATATATATATTTTACCACAAAATAGTTGACTGCAAAACATCATACAAACTCGTGTTAATATACTCAGAAGGAACTTTTGATAGTATGGCATAAGAAATTATGAAACCAGAAATGCAATGGTCTTGTATATCAAGCTCTGTTGAAAAGTCTTTGCTTGAGCTCATTAGTAGTTAAAATTTGATTGACTGCAGTATTAAAAACTATTTTTTAAAAATAACTTATTTTATCACTTAAGGACCAATATTCATTTCTACATTTTGCTTTAATACAAGGGAATTCTATTTGAGAAATAGTCACTACAAGATCTAATATTATTGCTTTATATATATATATATATATATATATATATATATATATATATATATATATATATATATATATATATATACATTAGAGCAGCACATAGGCATTGGAAATTTTACAGGTTCTGTATATCTACTATTTATAGCTTGTATACTTATTTGGGCTAAGGAATTTTTTAGAATAAGGTTACACAAGATACATGTCTTCACAAATTATTATCTAAAAAAATCTAATTGTGAATAAATTTGCATTGGTATTTTTATTCATTTTATCATAAAATTGTTATTTGGGTGATATTTTTTAATTCGAAAAATTTTATCCTTCTAGTGCTACATAAAGTAAATAATTTGCAATAATCAATTTATATTTGCATATGTAAAATTTTCTATTCATATTTAATTATCTTTTTAATGAAGTGTATATTAGCTAATAGAATTATTCTCAGTGACCATTAAGTATACACAGATGACCCCCCCACACACACACTCTTTCTTACCTTTATATAAATCCTCAAATTAATAGTCTTATAATCTGAAGTTTTAATCATTTGCTTATCATTTCCACAATATTTAAAATAAAATTTTTTCTTCTCTTACACTTTTTGTAAGTAATTTGCTTAAATGATTTGCTTCTTTCTAAATATAAAGATTTCATAAAATCAGAATTTATTGACATGCCTTATTTCTTCTTTCTTGTTGGCTGAGTTATTGTTAGAAGTAGGTTATCTCTGCTTTTGGGTACACTGCTCTATAGCTATATAAAAAAACTAAAATCCTTAATGATTCTGTAAAAAAATTAACTATAATAAGCAAAAAATTGCTTAAAAAAAGTATTAATTTTTATTTATCTTATTTTTTCTAGTAGTTTAAAACATTTTTTTAATTTAAATAATTTTTTATTCTACTTTCTTTGATTTCTGTCACTCTTGTGTGTAAAAGCAAAATTTATTTAATTTTTATTGATTACAAAATTAGATCATGCAAGAAATCAATAAAAGTTGTAATTTCTTTACTTTCTTCAATAAAAACCATGGTGTATAAAATTTATATATTTTTATCTTGTCATAAAAACTGATAAAATAAATTCAGGCAAGTAGAATTCAAAGGAAAGCATGCTGGTGCAGCAACATGTCACAAGGAAGAAAATGTAGAGGATTCCCAAACATCCAACTCAATAGATGTGTAGCCTAGCTGGCAGCCGAATGGTTAGCACTCTTGCCTTGGGTTCAACAGTTCGTGGGTTCGAATCCACCCTTTGCATGGATGTTTGTAGTGGTTTGAAATCCACTTTAAACCGTAGGTCCCGGTCTAATTAGCCCTCGTGTGCAACAAATGACCGTTGAGCGACAAACAAACCAACAGATGTGTATGTTGTTGTTGTGCCAGCATGCTTTCCTGAACCTAGCTCTGAGTTGGACTCTACCTGTTAGATAGAAGCAGATTTATATGCTTTAATATATGTTTTATTTAAAAATACCTATCTATAATATGAAGAAAATAGTGAAATATGTTACTGTTTGTTCACATTATAGATATATATTTTTATTTTTTTAATTAAATAAGTTGTTAAATATTTTATAATAGTCTATATATCTTATATTTCTTATATTGTACTTTCAATTTAGCTGGTCGTGTATTTGATTCCCACCTTTGGGGCATAGATGCTTTTGTTGTTTAACATTCATTGTAAGATCCCTGTCAAACTAATTCTCATGTTCAAAGATTGACCTTAGAGTAAAAATCAGAATTAAATTATTAATATTATCAAAAGAAAATATGGAGAATAAATAAACAAAAAATTTCTTGTAGTGAAATTTCATGTTTTTCATTCATTTTACTCAAAACTTTCATTTTTTTTTTCTCTTTTTCTTAAATGGATTTATTCACTTTCCTCTTACATTGTTACTATACAGAATGGAAATAATATTTATATCTTAAAGGATGCAAATATCAAGTTCAAAGCATTTTATAGCTTTATATAGATGAGTTTATGGACCCTATCATTGTAGTTATACATTTCTCTTTTCCTCCAGATGTAAATTTAAATAATTCAGGTTTTCCTTTATATTTATGAAAAAAAAATTTTTTTCTTACCTACAACAAAAGTCTGTATTGGCTAAAAAAAATTCAGCTTTTGACATTGAAGGAATAATTTATTTCACGTAAATTTACCCTGTAGTATTTTTACCTTTGCTGAGGTAATGTACTTATTATATAGAATGATACTTTTTTTAATTTTATTGTACCTTAAAAAGAATCTATGGAAAATTAAGTAGACTATTTTATAAATTTTTCATCATGTTACTGTGAGTGATAGTACTCTACATATGTAATGACAATGCAGGAGAGCTCCAGGCTGTACTTTAAACTTAACAGGTTTGGAATACTAACTTATCACTATACACACTTTGTAATTTCGAGCCACAGTCGAGTGATGAGGTCACATCTGAACTGTTCCCTCCTTTCCACATCCATGCCCTACTTATGGAAGGGCTTTTGATATCACTGATTAACATGGACCTATTTCCAACTCACAGAGCTCCAATAACTTAGTGAGGAAGAATGTGGTCACCCTTCCCAAATACTGCATGCGGCAAATGATGTTTCACTTTGTTAATCTCACGGGAAGCAGTGTGGAGCTGTTGGGTCTTGATAATATTCGACAACATAAAATTTTGTTGACCTTGTTTTACAGCGATACTATTTTCACCGTAACTACAAACTATACTCTCTGCAAATACATTAAATTTGTTTGTCTTGTGTAATGCAAGAATCTGAAGGGGAAAAGAGCATAATTTTTCTACACAAATAGACCTAATAAACCTTTTACATAATAAATGAATGCTTAAGTAATTAGTACATAACATTAATACAAAAATGAGTTTTTTCCTGACTAAAAGATTTTATCAGAAATAAATTGTTTATCAAATGCTACTTCATATTTTCTTTTATTTATTATGATTGATTTATTGTTTGATATTTTGTATGATTTGCATGATAAATATTTTTGTTATTTTAAAATTGAGAATGCAAATTTAATGTAGAAATATTTTTTAACTCTTTCAGATTTCACAAAATTAATTTTTCTCTATATTTAACAAATTCATATATTCTAGAAAGATTGGAAATTTCAACATATTTTATGAATGTCTGATAAATATGTTGTTTACATTCTGTATTTTGTTTTTGGTCTCAGTTATATGATTAAATTTTTATTAAATGTTTTAAATTTCTTTCAGAATCTCGAAGTAACTAAAAATGAAGATGCTGGTGATTCTGAAGAGGAGCACATTACAGATGAAGCTGTTGTAGAATCTCTTGTTAAAGAGTTACCTCAAGCTTCAGATAAAACAACAGAAATCTTAGATTCTGCTTTATCTACTCTGCCATCAAGGTAATATATCAATTTTGTGTACAATCAAATGAAATTAATATTCATCTCATACTGTAATGTACAATTGTATCCTTCTTAATATTTTGAAATTGCAAATCACAGTGTCTCCTTTTAATTTAATATAGATCACATTTGAAATTTATTATGTTGAAATTTGGTGCAGTTTATTTTAAGACTTCCAACATAATATTTTAATCAGAATTGTATGTGTCATTCCATTTTCATCTTATTTATATGTTTTGAAACAACAATACAATAGTAACTTCTATTTTTGGTTAACCAGACTGAAAAATATCACCAAATATGACATTATTTATAAAAGTAAATATTTTATTCATTGAATTAATTTCCGAAATGCATTGTAATTGTGTATAAGCTTTTTGTATTTTCAAGAGAAAAATGAAAATATGTGAAATATCCATATTTAGTTTCAAGTTGCCTGCTCCAAACTAACTATATGTGATAAGCTATAAGACTTATTTCCAAGAGAAAAAAAAGAGACTTCATTGATCAAAGCAACAATATTATACCTGATAAATCAGCCTATATTAATTTCAGAATCAGATTAAGATTGATATTTTAGCAATATAATTTGCTTGGATATGATTTATTTTATAGTTTAAATCAGATTAATTTGGTTTTGCCAGATTTATTTTTCTTGTTTTAAAATAGTGTTTGAAAAATGTTGATTCTTATACTATAATAAAAAATTTTAAATAAAATTTTCACTGGATGGATTTTTACCAAATTTTTTAAGTTTTTAAAATAAGTACTTCCAAGACCCTAGCTCCATATTAAATATTAACAATTTTTAAACTGTGAAAATATTTGTAATTCATTTAAAAGCAAAAAGTTTGTTAAAACTAGGTTTTAAATTTTAACTAACGGTAAAATGTAAATAAAGACTTGCTTAGTTTTATGTAACAATGTAAATCTAAATGAAGATTTTTGTAACATGAATGATTTTTGAATTGGTACAATTTTAGACATTAAATTATTATCAGATATTGATCATTATAAAAATTTTGATTCTGTTCTTTTTATATCAACAACTGATGATTATATGTGGTAGTTGTGTTTATAATCTCAAATAATATAATTTATTAATTATATAATTTTAAATGAATTGAGTATTTACCATTTGAAAATTTTGGTAAATTTTATTTTAATTTATTTTTTTGTTTATATTTGCTTAAAACAAAACATTTTTATTTATATGAAAATTAAGCACACATAAGTCACCACCTATAATTTATTTATTGTTTTATTTCGTACTCACTTTAAGACTTCTTTTGCTTATTGTCAAATGCATCTAATTGTTTTTTAATCTTATAAATATGGTTATCCATCTGTTTAAACTGAAAAATGGTTTCATGTATATTCATTGGAAACATTTTAATGCAGAAAAAATTAAATGTATACAAAAATAAACTAAACTCCATGGCACGACAGCCCATGTGGGCCAAGGCCTACAGTGCCCATAACTGTTTTCATGACCGAGGGCCTTGGGGTGTGAAGCATATGTCCCAGTTAGGTGGTCAGCCTAACGTAACACCCCCAGTGTTTAGTTCCCAAGCATGCTTGGTACTCAGTTAATCGACCCACGGAAGGGATGAAAGGCTGAGTATACAAAAATAACTGGATAAAAATAAAATTTGTGAGTTTCTTTACAAAATGCTTTCATTAGATTTCTAAACCTTCGTTTTTAATTTTAAGAAGAAAAAGTACAATGTTATGCAAATTGTTTAAATTATTGAAACTATACAGTTTTACAAACTAAATTTCTTTGTATATCATTTGCTTTAATTGTATTCATAAATCTTAGATGGAGAAATTGGATAGTTCGAGGCATTTTCACATGGTTGATGATTTTTGGATTCTTCTTTCTTATCTGGTTGGGACCTTTGGCTTTGGTTACAATTGTAAGTGTTTTTGCATTGATAAATAGCAAAATATTAATTTGTTATAATATACTAGTTATTATTAAGCTAATAAATTAAACAAAAGAAAAAATGTTATTTTTAATATTTATTCTGTCTCTTCAATATTAATTTTTATTTTCTATTTTTTAAATTCCTTACTGCTTTTTCAAAAAAAAAAAAAAAAAAAAGCTTATATGTGCAATGGTGTAAAAATGAGTTCTTCCAGTTTTTTTCTTTCTTTTTCACTATTTTCTTTTATTGCTTAATGCAAGTGAAGGCGTAGGAAAATTTTAAATTACTTAAAAGTTGTCTGTTTATTCTTATGTCAAGGTTCATGCTTTCTTGAAATCCTTAAAAACTTTTAGAAATTATTTCGTTTTTGAAAAAAACTAAAATCTTTAAAATTGAAATTTTTTTAAAAATTTTAGGATTTCTGGAAATTTTTTTTCAGAAGTTTTTGATCTCATATTTTTATTCTAAATAAAACACTTATTTCTTTAAATAATTTAAGCATTTCTTAAAGACAAAAATTTTTAAGCACTTTCTAAAGGGCTTTACTTCAAAAATCATTTACAGTTTTCGCATTCAGTAAAACATTTTTATTAGGCTATTTATAGAGTTTAAGAAAGAAAGAAAAATTAAATGTATTGATGTGCTTAAAAGTATATTTTGAATATAGGAATTGCAAACTTTAACTTAATCTTCAATAGTTAAGAATAATTATTAAAATAGTTTAAAAATGATTGTTATAAGTTCTGTGTTCATTCAGAAAATGTATTAATTGTTTATAAATACTGATAAATAATGACTCACATTTTCTACTATATTGATATATTGCTGGAAAGAGCTAATTAAAAAAATAATTTATAAACATTTTTATTGAAAATTTTTTTTAAATATTCATTTTATTTGAATAATAATATGAATGGATATTATAAGAGATGGAATGGAATCTAATATTGAGAATGAATTTTTGTCTTACATTTTTCTGCTAACAATTTTCAAGTTATTAATTAACAGAAAATTAAAAAAAATTTCAGTGTATTATATAAAAACTTGAATTTTATTCTGATTTTTAGTTTATATTTCAGATAGTTAAAATAACGAAATGTGTGAGAATTATTTTTAAAATTTGTAAACATTATTTTTAAAAATATTAAAAAAAAAACTTAAGACTTACATAATTTTCAAGAAATTTGAATATTTATATAATTTATTTTTATAGAAATTGTGAAAATTTGAAATGCAATTTTCTCATTGTTAAAAAATTCCATAAATTTAATATATTGTATAAAAATATTTGTTTAAAAAGTATATTTATTGAAAAGTAAATTAAATTCATGAGAAATTTTAAAATTAAATAATCTATGTAAGTATAATGTTGTAATTTTTCTTTAATTGTGAAAAAATGTATAAATTGCTGCTTTATTTATATAAAATTTTATTTTATAAAAATGTTTATCAATGAAAATTTAAATTCTTTTAAATTAATTTTGGTTGTACATTCTATTAAACTTGTGTAGTGCTAAAACCTGAGAATGATACTATAGTGAAAGTTTCATGTTTAGAAACAATTTATTCCTTGGTTTTATTTTTATTTACTTACAACACATTTTGGATTTAAAAATTAAAACCCTTTAAATTTTAAAAAATATTTAATATTGAAGAAATCTTAATTTGCGGATTCATAAGTAAAGAATAATTATTTTTAATGCAAATTTTTGAACTATTCTCCTTTTTTTCATATTATGAATTTCTAATTGAATATATTTTCTGTGATGTTTAATAATGAAATTTGTAAAAAACAGAATATCCAAAAATCACCATAATAGAATGTATTACATTAACTACTCTTCCAATTTCTAAGATGATTTATTTCATCCTGATAAACCAGAAATTTAGTTTAAAAATCTATTAATTTAGTTTAAACTTTTTGACATCTTGTAACTTAGAATTGAGAGAAAGAATTAATATTTATCTAATAGAATAATTTACATTTGTCAATATTATTTTTTGTAATGTTTAAATACTTTCTTGTTTTAATATATTTTTATTTACTATTTCAAATTTAAGTTCATTTAAAAGATTAGCTATTTTCCTGTTATACGTAATGTTAAGAATGTTAAACAAATAATTTTATTGATGCCATATATTGCAGCTTCATGTGTTGATAGTTTATAAACATCATATCATATTTATCAAATTAAAATTTCTATTTTTTAATCTGCAAACTTTTTTAATTTTTTTTAATTTTAATTGCATATGCTTCTTTGCACATATGAAATTAAATGCAAAACTTCATGAAAATAGAAAATATTCTTGTGATCAAAAGGATACATATAAATGAAGATTTGAATTTTTTAAGTACTAATATTGCTTGTGAAATTTTAATAAAATTTCTGGATATAATTGTAATTGACTAAATTTGAGTTGGAACCCAAATCGTTCTTGCTTAGACTTTTATGAAGTCACATAAGTTGCCTAGTAAGTTGTATATATTGAGTTTAACCTATAAAGTGTACTATAAATTTGTTCTTTCAATGATAATTTTAAACTAACATCTCTTTGTTCTTTTTAAAGAAATGTTAATTTAAAGTTATCATATTAGTACATCATTGTGAAATTAGGTATGTTTTATTTCATGAAATCTTTTGCTCATTTTAATTAATAATAAATATTTTTTTTGCAGTTAGGTAAAATTAAACCGTCAGCAAATTATTTATGTAATTTTTTTATAAATATTGATTTGTGTGTAAGAAAAGTAATATCTATCAGTGAAGTTATATTGAAATGTATAAATTACATAAGTGGATTTAATTTCAGTTGCCTTTTTAAAAGTTATAATTTTCAGAGTTTAAGGAGAATATAAAGCATCATTTGATCTGTCTTGGATGTCTACTTAGCCTGGAATCCGTGTTCTGTAAAATGCAATAAATATTTTAAAATATCACCATCATATCACATGAAATAAGATATATTAATCTGTAGATGAATTAAAGTGCATCATACAATTTATGATTTTTGCTTGCAACAAATATAAATAGTAAAATAGTCATATTCTACAGATTTTTGAAAGGAAAATTTAAATGCTCCAGTTAAACTCCCTAAAACCTTTCATAATCATCTCTGCAAAAAGGAAATAAACCATGTGTTAAAATTTAAATTTCTATTTTTTTTAAATTTTATCACTCAAATTAAAATTTTTGCAACTCAGTGACACCAGTTGTCAGATTGTGTCAATGAGTTTACATGGGAATTAATTCTTTCTTGAAAAAATATGCCTCTCTAAAGTTAGGAAATAGTTCTAAAATTAAGTCAATTGCAATTGTTGTGAATTAGAAGTATTCTTTGTACAATATTTTTTTTTGAAAATATTTAATCAGTTTGAGACAATTTTGTTATATAAGTAGAATGTGAAAGACTTTATATTGTTTCTGGTTATATTTTTAAATCATTATACATAAAACACATTATGAAACAGATGTAGAAATACATTATTATAAATTAAGCTTTACATTATTATTAGAAGCACATTATTATGCCTTAATATTCATCAATATTGAAGGATCTGTAATTAGCATAGTTTATGATAAGAATATTTATTTCTTATACAGTACTTGTGCGTGCTGCCTTTGTTTTATTTAGTAAGGGTTATAGAATTCAGCTTAAGATTTTGTTTTAGAATCTTGTGCTTATATTGAGCCATTATGTAACCTTTTATTAATGTTTTTTATAAATTATTTTGTTTTTTAAAATAACACTTCTTGTTTTATATAATCAATGAAACGGTTTTGAATTTTATTGACTGTCAGTAGGGCTTTAAGGCACATGTTTGTTAAGATCCTTTTATTTACTTATTGTTAGTGTAGAAAGCAGTAGAAATGTTGAGCTTATTTTTAATTTCTTCTACAGATTTCTTGGTTTAGTTTCAACCAAGGCTTCTGAACTTTCATTGTTATATTTGGAGAAAATCATTATTACATTCTTGACCTTTAAGGTTGATAATTAAAGATCTGAATTTTCAATGCCCTTCTTTTATACTATGTTGGGTGTCTTCTCACCACTTGATTTTTTCAATTTTACAGCCAATTTCAACTTTGTAAGCCAATAAAGTCTTTTCTCATGTTCGCTTTTGCAGTTAATAGTTTGAAAAATGTAATTCATTGTGTTGTGTGGTTAAATATCGTTATTATATAGTGTTTACAAATAATATTTTGAATTTAAATACGGTATTATTTTTTTTAACATTGCGTTGTGTATTTATTATTTCCATTCCCAGATTCAAACTTAATAGATGCAGAAACTTGCTTTATTTTTGTTTGTAAAAATTTACTTTTAATTTAATCAAAATTACCAATCTATTTACATATATAAAAAGTTATTTTATGCATATTATTTTAAACATTGCTAAGAGCATAGTTAAGTACCCACATGGTATTCATAATTTACGCTAATTAATTAAAGTAGTAAAATAAGTGGTACCACAATAAAAATAACTTACTGGCTGGAGAAATAAGTTATATGAAAAACATCGACTTATAGAGGAAAGTTGAATTACTAGGCTGGCCTATTTTGAGGACTTCTGAAACTTATTTAGTTCATTCCATCAGCATTGTTTTCAAGATCCAAGCTTACATTATCGGAGAATATATCATCTTGCTAGTCTAAGAGCTTGTAGGATTTTATGACTTCCACTTTGCGATTTTTCAGTCGCTAGAATTTAATAGAACATCAGACTTGAATAATCAGTTTTTCTTGCAGCTTGGCTTCAGGCTTTCACCTTGACATTTTTTATAACTGCTCCTGCCATCTCCAACACCATCTATCTTCAATCTTGTCCCTTTTCTGGAACCATTTTTCCACAAGTCCTGTGCTAAGGTAAAACTACTAACAGTCTACTTCTTGGAAGGGGGAAATAAGGAATAATATGGGATGCAATCATATAGGAGAATGAAATATAAAAAGGAATTCCAGCTGCAGGAGGGGAGGATAATTTAGTTAATTTACAAAAAATATCTTGCCAGTGAATATGACAATTGCAAAGAGAAATATATCAATACGTTGTCTTTTTTCTAGAAGTTTTCTTTAAAAATAGTAATTATTCTTAATAACAAAAATATTATAGATATACAAATCATGATTTTTCATTTAAAAGAACAACATATATCTCTGAGCTTGTGGTATTTTAATAACATTTTTGTTTTTGAAGAATTAATATTTAAAGCCTTTTTCTTTCTCTCACTTGACTATAATATTGTAATTATATACAACTTTCATTTCACTATAATAACAGTAGGTCCTAATTGAATTAAGTATCATAAAACTTTTAAAACATTAATTATAAATGCTCATTTTTTATTCAATTTTATTTTTAAGCAAATAATCATAATTTTCTTGTGATAAGAATGATGATTTGAAACTAACATTATATTTTAACCTGCTTATGCATTTGTATTACAACCTATTTTAATTTCATATTTTTTATTTCACTTCACTCTTTTTTAACTTTATTATTTTAATCCATAAAATTGTAATTCACTTTTTCAGAATTTTTTATTATTAAATTCTTTTTTTCTTAACTCCACTTATTGATGTTTTTGTTTCACATGAATTTATTTTATAAAATAAGATTATTACCTTTCAGTTTAATTATATTTTTTAAATAGGAATACCATATTTTCTGAATTTTTTAGTTTTATTTGAATATATTCAAATTGTAAAATTTATTGCTTGTATTTTCAGCTTGAAACCCAACCAGCTTGCAGTTTAGTTGATTATCTTTAATTCAGCAGCTCATATATTTTATTTCTATCTTGAAATAAATGTTTTTATGGCTTGGAATCTTTTTATACTGTAGGTCCTGTGATGGAATTAATCTTATGAGCAAAAAGGAACAATAGAGGAACAATGTAAATTAATTAACTCAATATTCTTAATAGAAATTTCATAAAACAAAATAATTTTATGAAGCCTTTGTACAAGAATTGAAACACAAAGATGATTAACTTTACTATAACTGTAAATATATGGGTACAAGAATTTCTTCATCAGTTTAATTTTAAGACAATCTACAACATAATTCTAGATCAAATACTTTTAACTTATAGCAAAGTGGTATTATCTCTTTTTGTATTAAGTTGAAAATCCTTTACCTTTACTTGTTTAGCCTAAACAGTTACTAATAAACTATATGCAGGAAAACACTATTAAGGCTCTTCCAGACCTACGTGGGAACTCCCGTTGTCTTGTCCCCCCATCTGGTGTTAGTTCTCAAAGTTTGTCGAGGGGAGTATCCAAAACAATATTATTGGTTGAAATTGCTTGTCAATCAATCCTTCGAAGTTAGCGAGTCTGCCAGATTTGGCGCGTTATATCGTGAAAAATTAAAGCACTAACGCCATAAAAACAGCCAAAAAGAGAGTTTTAAATTTGCACCTGAAATTACCCTCAGGGTTCTTAGAATAGGGGTGAGGGAAAATGGACCAGTACAAATGCTGAACAAACTGACACCAGAAATATGTGTTTCTGTCTTATAGAAAATTAGCTGCCAGTGATTCTAAAGAAAATATTATTTATTTATATTTTAGAGTTCGGCTTTTATTATTCGCACTAAAAAATATGAAGACAAATTGCGGATGTTGAGTGATTTTACAGTTACTAATTAAATGGTCAAAAATGATTATCAGAATTCAAATCAAACCTAAAATACTATATAAATGATTAAAAATATTTTTTAAGTGCCTTGGTTGAATTTGATTTTATGAGACTTGATCCATTGAATGCAACAAATAATTAAAAACTATTATTTTCAAAACTAACTCAATATAAAAATATTTAATTTTTTCAAGTTTTTTTAAAACTAACACACACACATATACATATTTTAACTATATAAAAATAGATGAAATGATAAATTATATAAATAATTTCAGTTACAATATATATTTTTATGAAAATAATGTAATAACGTTACGATTATCTATCTATCTATCTATATATATATATATATAACCGTATCATAATTTTCATAAAAATATTGTAACTGTAATTATTTATATAATAATCATTACATCTATTTTTATATAATTAAAATTACTTAAAGCTTGAAAGAGAGATTCATCTCTTATCTTTCATCTCACAAGTACCTAACTTTATTCCTCTATATAAATAAAATTAACTAAGTTATAATTAGAAGTACACGTTATTTAAAAAGTTAATATTCTGGTGTCAAATGTGTTGTGAAATATATTTTAATTCTGAAGATTTTAAAACTCTTCAATTATTTTATTAGATATTTTCCCCTGGCTTGATAAAAACAAAATTAGATTAGGACTGGCACTGGCTACCACATCTTTCCTTTTAGTGGAAAGATGAAGTCTTCTTTTCGTACTGTAATCACTTTTTTTCATGTTTAAAATAGACTAATTTTACAGAGTTTAATTAATGAGAAAAAGATCCAATTACATTTAAAATGGTAGAAGTGTTGAAATGAATTTACGAAATTTAAATTTTCCAAAAACAGCATTCAACATCAATTGAGAAATGCGTCAAGGTGAATTATATGTTCAACAGAATCTTGCGGTTGAATAGTTTGGAATGGCTGTATTAGAAAGCTGTTTGGAGACGGTATTGTACTGCGTATCCCATCTTAGTGACAACAAGCTGATTAGCCATACAGAGAAAGAAAGTTGTTCAATCACACAATTTCTAGACTAGTCACGTTGAACATATCTAATTGATTCTCAATTTACTTCCTGATATTCTCTCTCAACCATTTCTTCTCGAACATTAATACTATAACTTCAGTTACATATTTTATATCGCCTTCAGGATATTTATTCATTTTTTTGATATTTTATTACTTTTATTCCTTTTTTGTCAAAAATAATGTCATTTGCGTTGCTCAGGACAATATTCTTCTCAAATAAATTTCCTGAGCATAAAATGATTCCTCTAAGAGCATTGATGTCATCTGTATTGTAGTGTGTTGTAATGTATTGTTATCATTCGTTTGGTTATTGAAATGCTTTTATGTTTTTCCGCTGAAGTTTTACTGCAAACCCAATTTTTTCAAAGATATATATAGTTTTTCAAATTTAAAATGTTTAATTTCTTATCAGACGCAATATTTTAGTATGCTGGTATCGTATGCTTATTAATCATATCTTATAGTGTATTTTTTTTCATGAAATAAGTTGAAAATAAATATTCTTATTGTTCTGTCTTATTTCAAAATCGTAGTATATAATTTAATTGAACAAGGTAACACAAAACAGTTTATAATATTTCATTTTTAAAATTTACTTAAATGAAAATAAACAAAGTTGATTTAAAAGTACATATCATAGCTACTTTTCCAACGCTAATAAAAAGAAATCTAACATGCATTATTTCTAGATGTCTTTTCTATTTCATGAGTAAGAAAAGCTAATTCTTCTTGCTCGATTTGGAAGTGTTTGCCAACCACATGTTAAAACAGCGGGAATCATATGGGGAGAAGTTTTTCTCAGAAATTCCTCCTTCTTTAGGTTACCGTAGTGAAGTAGAAAAATCAGCCAAATTTGGCGTTAAAAATTTTCCAGTTTCATAGGTGGCGTTGTGTACAGAGATGGATTTTCAGAAATAAGAATGAGTTTTATTTGTAATAAAAATTCGTATCGAAATATTAATGCAATAAAAAACATTTTTAGCTTAAAAAAAACGAAAATGTTCATTTTGTAACTGTATGAAGAAAAAATGAAATATCTTTAAACCAAATTTTGTATAACCTCAATGAAATTAGAATTTGGTTGAAATTTACTCGGATGGAGATATTTTGACATTTTAAAAATATTTGGAACAATTTTAAACGCTAAAAATGGGCGTAGAGGTGACAGTAGCTCTGTTTTTTGTAATTTGCAAGAGACCGGAAGTTTCTATCATGAAAATAGCACTTGTGAAACGTTAAAATATTATCCATAGGATTCGATTTTCCCGACGGAGGTCTAGCAGGGCCTTAAGAAATGTAATTATTTTCCTATTTTTATACAATATATTTAAAAGTGTAAAAAAAAGTTATTTCGCTATTTCTTTAAATTATTTATTTACATTTATATGTGCACAGCTCCTTTGTCACTCATGCTTGCAAACCCCTAATAATTGTTTAACTGATTATTTATAGCTTGCTTGGACTTAATTTTTAATTTCTATTGGTATTTTTTAAATAAATAAATTGAATAATTTTAATTAGATAATCAAGCAATATTCTGGAATGTTTTCATATCATGAATAGAATGTTTCTAAGTTAAGAATAAATTCAGTGCATCAATTTTTTTCCTAATGCTTGGTAAAAAATTTTACTCTATGCATTAAGCTAATATAATTAGCTTACTTTTAATTTATTGAACAATAAGAATAGGTATAAGGTGTGTTGTAGTTCTCTTCATGATGTAACTTTTCAAATGCAAAGATGTTAAATTCTAAAATTGCAAAATTAATCACTGCAAGAGCATTTAAGTATAAAAAATTTCATTTTTATTAATGGATTTAAATTCTTAAGCCAAGAATATGAATTTTTGATCAACTTTATAAATTCATCAATGAAACTATTGATATCATAAAATTTTTCTTTATTCTTACTTTGAAATATTTTTTTAACTTGGCTCAAAAACTAATCTGTGAAATTATATAATATGGCTAATGTAAATGGAAAATCCAACAGTTTAAAATAAAATATGCATGGAAGACTTGATAATACTGTTCATGTGAGGAATGGTTCTTAAGTAGTTTTGTTATTGCTGTATCAGCATTGATAATTTTGATTTTAAATAAATACTTTATTCAAATTGGTTTTATTATACTACATGTTTTATAATAATTTATTTTGGACTTTTTTGATTTAATTTAAAATCATCTTAATTGGAAACTAGTTAAGCAGCCATAACTTTTCTTATAATATGTTAGAAAATATATATTGAAAAACCAATCAATAGTTTTCATTATATTAATACAATATGATTTGATTCACTGTTTTTTGGATAAAAAGAAATAAAATTATATAGAAAAGCATGAAATTAAAATTTTTTAATTATTTTTATTATTATAATTTTCTTGTTTAAATATTTTCATTTGGTGGAGTTTTGTTTTAGAGAATAATAATTTATTTATATTAGATTGCTTAGAAACTTTAATTGGTCATTATAGTTTTTACATATAAATGTAATTGTTATAAAAAAACTTAAGTTGTATTTTTATTCTTTTAATATATTCATTTTATAATAAGGGTTATATTTATTTGTATTATTATTGTATAAATGAGCTATGTATGTATAAACTTCAGTATTGAATTTATTTTGCAGACTCTAATTGTACAAGTCAAATGCTTCCAAGAAATTATCTCAATTGGATATGCTGTTTACCGCATTCATGGATTACCATGGTTTCGATCACTTTCGTGGTACTTTTTAGTGACATCTAATTACTTTCTTCATGGGGAAGCAATAGTGGATTATTTTGGAGTTCTTCTAAATCGAACTGTATGTACAAATACCAGTTTCATATAACAATTTGAAATATTTTATAAAATCAAAATGTGAGGAATATTTTCTTAAATATTTAATAATAAATCATTTAGTTAGATAAAGTAGCATAATAAATCTGCTGAAAACAATTTTTTGAAATAAAGTACTTTATCTTAATTCATAAATTAATAGAGTAATTACTTTTTAAGTAATATATTCATTATGATAAAAAAAAACTTAAATCATCTATAAAATGCAAAATCAGTGCATTTTGTAATTCAATAATTATTTGGTTTTTACATTATTGTGTGATACATTATTGTATATTCAATATTTGATATAAATAAACTGTACAAACAAGCAAGTACTTTTAAATATTATTTAATCATATAATTATTTAGATTAAATATTTTCTTAAATACACATAATATTACATATTATGTATATTGGCACAAACTACTCTCTATGTAGTAGTTTGTGCTGTCACTGAAAGAAATTCATCCAAAACTTTGGCTTATTGAATTCTTAATAAGAAAAATAGATGTATTTAAAATAAATTTTCTTTGCTGTAAGAAATCTTTGTGGAAATGTCATGGGGGAAAAAAAGGTAAACCACCACTGAAATAAATTGAAATGTGTCAAAAAAATTTTGAAGGTGGTCAGGGCTCTTCCAAGTCCTGACCTTTAAAAAGCTATCATTGGCTAGACAAGCTGTGCAAAAAATTACCTTTTTATACATTAGCAATAATTAATGGCATAACTAAACATACTTTTTGATTTCAATTATTTTTTTATGTTTGAACAATACTTCACAGAAATAGTGAAGGAATTATTATTTTAATGAAATTATAAAATATACATATACTAATTATAACATTTCAAACCAAATATCCATATTTTGAAGAATAACATCCTTAAGAAGAAGCATCCGTAATTAAGAAGAAATAAACTTAGAATGTAAATCAATTTTTATGCCATCAAAAATTAAAAAATATAATGGCACAATTTAAAAAAAAATAAAACAGGTTTTAGCTATGAAACTTAAGTTTGTAACTTTTATATTGAGAAAAACTGTTGCAAAAAATGTTTACAGCTTTGAAAAATTTAAATTGTAGCAAACAAAAGAAATGTAACAAATATTGTTTTGGACTTTTAAGAATTACTATTTCAAGAGCTGTGAAATTGTGATTTCAAGAAACAGTATGTGTTAGATATTGACCACCTCAAGATCATTTAGAAGCTATCATAACAAATCATGTGACTAGATATATCCTATTCATAGAATGTAAATTCATAACTCTTTAAGATAGAACAGGCATTAGCTGCTAAGGTAATTTCTTTTGACAACAAATGTAAGCTAAAAAAAATCAAAAATAAGATTCTATAGGCATTATCAAAGTACATAAATCAATTTATATTCTGTTAAACTCAAGACTGGAGGATCTGGACTATTGAACCTCAAAATTGAATTCAAAGTCAGTGGTGTCATTTTTTTCTAATCACTTTGCATTCAGTTTTCACAAGCTCTTATTGAACAAGCTCCAAACTGACCAGAAAATTGTCATATGTATACTAACAAGTGCCTGTTTAGTTTGGAGTAACCCAAACTTTTTTCTTTATTTTTTATCTTGGAGAAAAAGCATTTGAAATAACTCTATTTTTTCTTGTTAGCTCATATTAGATATGAAGTAATTTAATAATATATGGTGGAATCATGATAGAATGTATGAATCTGTCTTATTTGAAATAGAAATTTCATGACTCTAAGAAATGCAGAAGAAAATATTGAGACTTAATTAATATCTAATGTAGGAACCATTGATGGATTCTTTATTGCATAATAATGCCAGACTTTATATAGCTTATTTTATAGAAGTCTGCATGTTTAGTTGCTTTTCTGATCTAATTCCAGTAAAGGATGTTTTAGATGAGCTCGAATGCATGTATTGAGAGACAAAGGCCTCTTTTTTTTTGTCTAGATCTTAGTGCTAGTACATCATAAAGAATGGAACAGTATTCCTCAAAATGTCATTGGTAAATTCATTATATGTATGCAAAATTAGTGTTCAGTACTTTGCATTGTTTGAGAGGGCCATTTGCTGTGTTTGGAATTTTATATAAAATTAAAGCAGTACTTTTGTCCCTTTCATGAAACTAAGTTGTTGTCCTAAAGCATTTTTTACATTCCTTTATTCTGAATAATTAAAGTTTTCATATAATCTTTTTGTGTATATTTTCTGTATTATTGCAATTATTAGATGTGTACTCTTTATTTTGTGCATGCACTTATTTATAATGTAATGCTTTCATTCATTTTCTTAATTCCTTTTTGAATTTTTTTCAGTAGTGTATTTTCTAAATTTTCCATGTTAAAAAATTTTCCATTTTTTATGTTAAAAAAGGAAATATTTAAGGCGTTTGGAATGTTGTGTTGGGAATTTTGACAGAGGTGCTTTGAAATGTGTATTATATATATATATATATTAATTATTGTTTTAAAAATAAACAATGTGTTCAAATAATAGAAAAATTTCTCAAAATGATTCTGTTTTAAAATATTTTGATGATGTTAATTATCTTTGATATAGAAATAGTGCCTACAATCAAATTGATGACACTTGATTAATCAACATGTATTGCATCAAAATCCTTCAAGATTTTACACCTATTTTTGTCTAAAATTTTATTTAAAGGTATCACAATATTAGGTTCTTATAAGTAATGAAAATTATTACTGTAGAAAATTTATTTATTGAAATGTATATATAGAGAGTCTAGAAATTCTATTAGCATTTGTTATTTGAAAATTTTGTTAAAAATTGCATTTTTCTTTGTTTTAGGATTTTCTAAGACCATTGGTTACTTATCATCGGTTCATCTCATTTAGCTTATATATTACTGGCTTTGTGTGGTTTGTTCTGAGTCTGGTGAAGAAATATTATATGAAACAGTTTTCGTTGGTAAGTTAATGAACTTCATTCATGAACTTTATTTACACTTTCCTGTATTCTAGATGTTGAATCTTATGTTTTTATTTAGTTTGCGTGGACGCATGTCACCCTCCTCATTGTTGTGACACAATCTTATTTTATCATGCAAAATTTGTTTGAAGGTCTTATATGGTAAGTAGTAATGTGGATTTTCTTAATTTTATCAAAATGTTTTAATGTTAATTGCTTTAATTGATATTCTTGAAGAAACTTATTTTCCTCAATATTTTATTGTTTAAACTAATTCGTGCCTTTGATATTTTTCTTATTCAATGAGAGGTTTTCTTAATAAATTAGTAAATGACTTTGTTATTACTTTTATCTTTCAAATATTTGCTTGCTAAATTTTCTCATGTTGTTTGTTTTTAATACAATTAACGAAACCTTAAATACAAATTGCCTGGTCTATTCAGAAATTGTGTTAAATGTTATTATGCTTCTTTGGTTATTTAAAAAATGCTAATCATTTAATACTTATAGTTGTACTATTAAAATACAATTAAGGATAAGACTATTGGATCTCAGACTTTTCATTACTGTAAATCACATTAAAAATTTTTTATTTATATCTTATTTTCAATGTTTCCTACTATGTGACTTGTGAATATGCCCCACTATTTATGAAAAGTCCTCACTTAAAGCAATTGACATGATGGATATTAAAATACCTTATACCAACCCTAAACTATTAAGCTAAAACAAATGTATACAGTTACATTGTAGATTTTTAATTTACTCTTTGTGATCATTATACAAAACTTTATTTTTTCATTATTTTCAGTATCTGATATTAATTTTTATTATAGGTTTATTGTTCCTGTTTCTATGATTATTTGTAATGATGTAATGGCCTATATGTTTGGATTTTTCTTTGGAAAAACACCTTTAATCAAATTATCACCAAAGAAAACATGGGAAGGATTCATTGGAGGATGGATTTCAACTGTCATTTTTGGAATGATTGTAAATTAAGATAATTTATTTTTCATTTTAACTATTATAAAACTTAGTCTTTAGTTTATTTCTTAATATTTTTTAATAAATCTTTGCACCTTAAAAGTAGCATTAATTTAATTATGTCCGCCTAAATGTGAAAAAATTAAGTCCTTTTTTTATTTTTTAAAATTACCGTATTTTCTTGTATATAATCCACAGTGGCGTGTTATCCGCAAGCCCCTTTATTCGAGCAAAAGAGAAAAACGTCGCATTATCAGCAGCGGTGTATAATCCACAGCAATTTTTAAAACGAATAGTCGAAAATTTATACTGCTGATAATTTGGTGCCAAATAAAATAAAATAAAAAATACATTCATTATAATTAAAAATATAATAAATTCTGCAGAAAAAAAACATTTATAAAGATCTGTTTGAATCCACCTTAATGCAAAGTGCGATTAACTGAGATGCAAGCTCGATACTGATCAATGTCCGAGAAGATTCTAGTAAAACTTAATCGATTTTTAGATTTTAATAACTTTCAAAACAAAGTTTAGAAATATTTTAAAAATAAACTATATTTGTTTCGTTTATAGTTAAATGAAAGAAATGGATTACTGCACATGGAATACATTTTTTCTTTTGTACCGCACAGGTTTTGTTTTTCACCTTACATTGCACGTTTGTCCACATTTTTTTCATTTACCTTCCCTATAGCTTTCAGTTTAAAATTTACTCTGTAAATTAATAATTTGCACTTCCCTTTGACAATATATTAATTTGAATGTTTTCAGAGCGAAACAGATCATGTCAAAACAGAATGCGAAATGACGTTAACTAATTGCAATTTTAATAAACATTCAGAAGAACTGAATTCGTTCTTGAACGTAATTGGATAACGCTGATTATAGTTAAAATAAGTTAACTGAATATTGGTGCCATTTGTTATTTATTTTATGAAACATAAACGCCATTTTTTTTAAAACTTAATTGTAAACTTTTCTGATGAAAAAGGTTTTTTTGTCAGATTATCCGCGGCTGCGTATAATACGCACAACGAAATTCGTAACTTTTTTAACACATAATCTGCGGATTATATACAGGAAAATACTGTAATTTTTTGGGGAAAGGGGGAAATTTCATACAGAAATGCCACCAATCATTGATACATGTTATAGCTGTCATTTTATTGATTTTTTTCTTTATTAAATTTTAATCAACTAAAATAGTATTGTGGCATTCTATTAATCTGTTATAGAAGCTGTATACATTAATGTTTTTTCAAGATTGTTTATGTGCATCTTGAGGTCTGTATCTATGAATTATTCTCATGAAATTGCTAGTTGAATATGGACTAATTATATTCTCTTAACAATCCATTTTTTAAAAACATTGACCATTTAAAAATTATTACCATTATAATTAACATTTTAATTGAGGTTCTCCACAATTTAATAATATACTAGTATTTTTCTTTTAAAGTCATTCTTAAAATTAATTATTCAGTTTTTCTATAAGTTGATCTTATGTATGATTAATGAGAGTTTTATTTATGTATTTTAAGTTTGATTTCAATTCCAAACAATGTCTTGGTTGGAACAATATTTTAGATAAATATTTATTTCCTCAATTGTATCTAAAATATTGTATCTGTTTTGCATATAGACCTTCACAAATAGTGGAATGCATAGCTGAAATTAAGCCTAAATACATAAATTCCACTTTTTAATTTATCAAAATATGAAGACATGCATATAAAAGAAACTTGAAATATGAATAAAAGGTTAAAGATTGCACAACAGTGAATTTAGACTGGTATAATTTTATTTTTATAATGTATGAATTCAAAATGCAAAAATAATTAGTTAAAAAAAAGCTTGAAAAGTTTATATTCATGCATTTAAAATACAATGGGCATACTGTTGGAGTGGATGGAAAAAAAAGATATCTTGAATAAAATGTATTATTATTATAATTATATCTTCTATATTATATTATAACAAGTTAGTATTTAAATTTATTATTTGTATGTGTGTTAAAAGTTGTTTTTATGTAAGAGTACTTTTTTTTACCACAAGTAATTGTAAAACGTCCATTTTTTAGTAAATTATGCTTCACAAAATAAGGCTGATAAATATTGATTTTTTCCTTAGTTTTAAAATAATAGTTATTTGACTGTATAGTATTTACTATAATATTTAACTAAGACTATAACTGTTTTTTCATTAAATATAACTTTAATATTTAAGGCTAATTATAACATTTTTTGAATAATTTCCAAAGTGAGAATTAAGAATATTTTATGATATAAACAATTGTTTCTCACTGAACTTATCCTCAATATACAAAACTAAACTTATAAAAGAAATTAAATATTTTATCAGTTTCAAAAATGAATTAGAGAAATTTTATCACTTCATTTTATAAATTAGCTTGTTTTTTATTTCTTTCAGATGTCACATTTTATGTGCCAGATAAATTATTTTGTATGTCCGATTGCATATTCTGAGAGCTTACAAAAAGTAACTATGGATTGTGTACCTTCACCACTATTCCAACTAACAGACTACAATTTACCTGGATCTATACAAACAATAGTTAAATTGGTTTGTGTTTTCTTAATATAATGTTCATTTATTAAATTATAATCTTTGTTGAAATTTATATTAGGTGTATTGAAAAATTAGCTGATTTTAAATTTGCTTGAACAAGCTGCTGAATGATCAGTGGTCTGGTTCTCTATTCAACACTTCTCATGCTTGGATGTTTATAGTGGTTTGGAATTCACTTTAAACTGTAGTCCTGGTCTAATTTAAATAGTTCTTGAACCTAACAAAAAATGGCTATTGAGTTATAAGCAAACCAACCAATCTAATTTTAAATTTGTTTATCCTCTATTTATTATTTATTAAATCAAAATGTTTTACTCTAAAAACAAGTATTTTAAAAATATTACACTCCAAGCAATTTTTTATAAATATGAACAGTTTTCAAAATTGAATATTTTTTCATTAATGAAAGTTATAATTTGAGTTGAACCTGAAGAAAAATTAGAATCTTATAAAAATACGTATGTTTCTTGAAAAAAGTTTATAAATTTTATTATTGAATGAAAGACTTTAAAAAATTTCTTGTACTACATTTACTATTTAATATAAAAATACTTTGTTTTATAAAATAAAAAATATTTCTTCTTGTTTATATTAAAAATGTGTTTGTTTTTTTAATATTTTTATTTATTTTCAAATACTTTTCTTATCTATTGGATTTTATTATTTGATTAGGGATTGCATCATTTATTGCTCTTTAAATGTAATTGCTGTTTTGAAATTTCCATTCTTCAATCCAAAAATAAGTTAATCTCTGTAACTTTTTTCTCTGTGTTTAGTTAAAGCAATTTGATAATCTTCCATGTTTGTTATGTTTGCCTTATTTCTATTGTTTCCTTTTTACCTCAGGTCAAAATATTTTTTTATGTATTAACCATAAAATTTTTTGTTATTTTTTGTACCATTTGAGATCACGATCATGCCATTTTATTACACTTCTCATTGGTTTAAAATATCCATAACTTCAGATAACATTTCATCTACATCACATTATATTGAGACAGCTTCATAAATCTGACTTGTCAATTAATTTGCTGCCTGCCTTCAAATTGTATTCTTCGAGTGACCATTGAGTATCATCAGCATGAGAAAAAGTCCATTCATGATTTTTACCAGTAGTAAAAAAGTAATTTTTAATTATAATTTTTCCGTTTGTAAAAGTTTTCAAAATCGTTAAAATTACCTGTTGCTCTAAATTAGTTTTAAAATTTTTAAATCTTCAGCAATATTGCTGCCACAATTGAGCTTGTTGAAAATAACAGAAGAAAAAGTAAAATGAAAAGACAAGACAAAACAACATACGCTTGCCAAATTGGCATGGGTGATTTAAATTTTTAATTTATTTCTTCAATAAAAAATGTGGTTGATTTGACTTATGTTAATGTAAGAACTATGGATAATTTCATATATTTTTCCATTGCTGTCTTTTCTTTTCAAGTTACTATTGATATGCTCATGATTTTAATATCTCAAATTAGTACTAAATTAGAAACAAACATGATAAACACAGAATTATTTTACAGTACAAAATTATATTCCATTCATAAAATGTTTGTCAATTTTTATAATTTTGTAATATCTAATAAAACTACAACTGATTAGATTAAGCAGAAACAATCACAAATGCAATTTTGATTTTCTTTTGTATGTCATAAAAAATGTGTCACTAAAAAGAAAGTGAAAAAAAATAATTTAATAGTATTCTTTTTAAATATAATTCATTAGGGTGATATATGTAAATTAATAAGTAATTTGTAGAATGTTTCACAGCAAAATTTAGTGAATTTTGTGTAAAATTGTAATAATAGAAAAGTTTTATCAGTATTAAGTTTTTACTGAAATTACTCATTTGGCTGTATTTGAAAATAATGCTGTTAATCTTGCCGTTTTGTGACAACCTATTGTCTGAAAAATTTATGTTAACTTGAAATTTGAACTTGGTATCAGTAAAATATTGAAAATGAATAAAAGGTTTTCTGTTAATTGCTTCAAGCATACCATTGTTTGCTGCACAAAAAATTTTACATATTTTTTCTAAAAAATGTAATTTAAAGAGAAAGAAAATAGATTGTATGTTACTAAATTCCCATGAATTAATATTAATGAAATAACTTGCATGTTTTAGTGCTGGTTTTTTTTTATTTTTTTTATTTGTCAGTTTCATATTCATTTTGCTAAAAGTAGTAAATTCTCCTTTTCAATCCTTGGTAATAATTTTAAAGAAAATGTGGTTTATATTTGTATAGAATTTGAGAACAATTAAAAATAATTTAATTTTTCTGTTATTTGATATATTATTTGAACACATCAAACTAATATTTGAATATTTGCATTTCAGCTGGGTTTCCCTGGTAAGGTAACCATGTATCCATTTGTCCTTCACTCTATTTCATTGTCTATGTTCAGCTCTATTATTGGCCCTTTTGGTGGATTTTTCGCTAGTGGATTCAAGCGGGCTTTTAAGATTAAAGTATGTTTATTTCATATTAACATACCAATTGAAATATTTATGTGATGTGTTTAGTTAATATGTTCTCAGTTATTTTTCCAATACAGAAATCAGGGTTTGTACAACTCCTGGAATTCAAAAACTTTTGTAAAGGGCCTTGAAACTTTTTTCAAATTTTGACTCTTTGAAAATTGTTAATAACTTCTGGAATTTTTACTTACCTTAATGTATTTATTTTTTGTTAAAAAAATTTTTTGTTGCTTTAGTATGCCGACCGATGGCAAAGTGGTTATCAATCTTATCTTTGAAGCAGAAATCCTAAGATCAGTTACACATTAGAAAAAAAATGTTTCAATATTTTAAAATTTTCAATGAAATTATTCAAAAACCAAATTAAGTAGTAGCTCTTAATGTTACCACTAGATCATGGCACGATCAGTATGAGATTGTATTGTAAAATAAAGATCCGAATGTAGTATTTAGACTTATGTGTGAAGTGAATTGAAAAGTTATCACCAATGAGATCACCATGTCGAGCAATCAAGCAGGTAATTTTAAATATTTCTTTTTCCTATTTGGTTCCAATTATTGGTTTTGTTTATAAAATTCACTGAATATTGATATTTAAATATAACATTTTTAAGTTAAAATGTACTTTCCATATCTTTGAGAAAAATTCTGTATAATTTCAATGAAAAGTGATTTTGTATGTTCATCAATAAAATAAAGATTGAAATAAATTATTAAATATGCCTGGTGGAAAGTGTTTTTTCCATGACCAGTGGATTCGGCAAAAACTATACAAAGATTGGCTTTTTCATGGCTCAGAAAAAAAGAATTTCATAATTTTGCAGAAGAGTTTAAATCATTACAACCAACTGTAAGATTTCATGATTATATTAATGAGAAATTTGATCCTATTAAAAATAGAACATATACTTTTTATTTTAACTTACTCTCAATAAACAAAGTTATTGTCACTTATGGAAAGTAGTTAATTTGCTTTTATTACTCTCTCATAGTCAAGCATCTGTTGAACATAGGTTTTCTGTGAACAAAAATTTGATGGTAGTAAATTTAAATAATCAAATAATTGTGGCTAAGTGCATCATTTGTGATCACATCCAAAACATAGGAGGTATCATAATTTGAAAAATCCTATTTTGTTTTGCTGTAGGTGCCAGGTAAAAATATAAATTATATTTAGATGAATTAAAACAGCAAAAAAAAGAGAAAGAAAGCAGCCAATAACAGAAGGAAAGCAAAAAGCACTTGAAAAAATTGACAAACTGAAAATCAAAATGAAGTTTTTGGAAAGTGACTTATATGAACTTGAAAAATCTATAATGGTGATTGCTGAGAAAGCTGAAAGAACTAGTGAGTTAAAATTAACTGCAAAATCAAACATGTGTCATTGTGATGTTTAGAGAAACAACAGTTCTTACTCAGTATTAAATTATGAATAAAAACTAGAGCTTTAAAGATGGAAAGTTAGCATTTTTAATAGCAATAAGCATGTATAAATAAAAAGAAATGTGAAAATCTATTGACTAATTAAAGGAATAGGAAAGTCTAGAATATAGATATGAAATTGTAATTTTAAAAGAGTTTAAAAGTAAATAGAAAGGAAATTTAGAATTATTTTGATTAAATGATAATTGTATGAGAAAAAGTCGTCCTTTATCTGATAGTTGTATTTATTTTGTTTTGAATAAGTATATTTATTTGAAAAAAGATTATTATAAAAATATTGAAATTCTCAATAAATTGATAGGTAGAAATCTGATAAAAGCATTTAAAAACTCTAAAATTACTCATTATTTTATACAATGTATAATTCAGTAATGTAAAGAATATTGATTACTTAAATAAAAAAATATTTATTTAATTAGAAAAATATTATATAAAAATATTTTCATTAATTTTTGGTATAATTTATTTCTATTATTTACAAATATAATTAAAAATGTTGTATATATTGAAAATATGCGTATTTCGTTAAGAACAATTTTTAAAATAAAACAAAACGTGAATGCTGATACCTCATGGAAATTATTGATTTTCCTCCTGGAAAACTCCCTAAAACTTCCTGGAATCTGATTCTTGGAAATCTATTCGACCCCTGAGAAATTTAATAATATGATAATTATAAACCTTGATAACAAGAGATGTGCATGAAATTTTATGTTTTCATTTACTACTGAAAATATCTATAATGGCTAAATAGAAACACAATAAAAATGTCCCAGTTAGGTAGTCTGCCTTATGCAAAAGCCCTTGGAAAAGTTTTGTTCCCAAAGCATGCTTGGTACTCATTTTATTGATCTACTGAAGGTATGAAAGGCTAAGTTGACCTTGCCAGTCCAAGGGTGAACCTTGGATTTGGGCCTTGGGAGCACAAAGCACTACCATTAAGATACCTGGCATCAGTAACTCAATATCTTAATCTAAATTGTGGATTCATACAACTATTCATGTTCATACATGTTGTACATATATTTTATCAGTTTTGATTAAGTTAAATCTTGAAATTATCTGTATTATTCTAACTATTTAAAAAGTTATTCTAAAATAAGGTAATTAAATAATTATTTAAAAAATATTTTAAAGTTTTTTGTTTTCTTAAATTTAGTTGTTTTTCTTTCAATTTAGCATCAATTCTAATTAAACTAAATGATAAGCCTGCTAATTTTAAAATCTCAGTTCTATAAGGGAAAACTAAAAGCTTGATTTCAAGCATGAATTCTTTCATGCCTTTTTCAATTATGCTTCTTTGTGGAATTCGATGAACCACAAGTTATAGCAAAACACATTTTCACAAACATTTGATTGTTACACTGTTATTGTGCATTTTTATTTTTATTATCATAATATTTACATTTTAAAGCTGTAAAAGAAATATCAAAAAGTTTTCATGAGTTTGTTGTAATTTTTATAATTAAATGTTTATCTTGCTAAACTGTATGTAATTTTTTAAAAATATAATATTTACATCCTAATTCATCAGTTTATTTAGTGTTGGTAATATCTGTTGCCACTGAAGTATTGTGTGAATATTATACTTAATGAAAAATTGGCTTATTGAGGAACATTTAACTGTGAATAAAAAGAATTTGCATGTAACGTTAATTTATTCAGTGCATATGTAACTGTCTATAGATATTCATTAGTTGCAATCTTATTAATTAAATAGTGTATTAATGTGATTTTGTTTACTTAGTTTTAATCTAAAGATGTTCATGATTTTTAACTTAAGTTTAAATGAATTAATGATTTGTATATTTATTATTATGAAGGAAAAATTTTAAAAAATTATATTTTAGGATTTTGGTGATATCATTCCTGGGCATGGTGGAATTATGGATCGCTTTGACTGTCAATTCTTAATGGCCACTTTTGTAAATGTGTATATATCGAGTTTTATAAGGTATTAAAGCAGCTTTTTACTCTACCTTATTTTTTAAACTTAATTTTGCATTTCTAATAAACTTATTTAAATTATGTTGGTGTAGTGGTTAAAAAGTTTTCTATCATTCATTCATTTAGGGAAAAAAATGATACAAATGGTCTTTTAAGCTCTTTACAATTGACCCAAACTTTTCAATTTATGCATAGATTTGAACTAAAACTTTCTTCCTTCAGTTTATTCATATAGTCAAATTATGCTTATCAAAAATAAAATCACAAGTTATCACATTCATTTGAAATATGAAACAAATATGTGAGGAAGAACATTTCAATAAGATACTTATCCTCCTTTTCCTTAACTGTTTTTAGCAATGTTAAAGTTAAAATATAATAGTGTTTTCTGGTCTGCAATTTTCAAATACCTGGGTATCAATATTACATGAAACTTTCTGGTATAATGTGTATTCATTGTATTAATTAAGCAAATGCTCTATAATAAACATATTTTAGCATGGTTTAATTAGTCTTTTATATTTAAGAATATTATTTTAAGATAATATCTTAACTAAATAATTTGTGCTTAAAAATTAACTTCCCTTAAATTGCCACTTAAGAATGTCTCAGTCCTAATAATATGTTAATATTATATTTTTATTTTTCTCTTAATAGAAAGACTGATTTTTCTTACGATAATATTTTAATGTCATTAAGTATTTTTCTTAAATTTAATCCTAAGTGTTAGGCTATAATATATACATGTTTTAAATCACAGTAAAATTATTCTAGCATTGATATATATATATATATATATATATATATATATATATTCTAATCAATACCTTATAGCACATTTTTAATGATAAAAAGTTGTAATCTTGTGTTATCAAATACAAATATTTAGATATGGAATTAGATGAGTGTGCTTTATTTATGAACATTTCGATATATATGATGAATGCCATCATCAGAATTGGAAATTACCACTGTTTGGAAGCATTTTTTGTTTCAAATTATAGTTTTTTTTACTTGATAGAACCTAGGAAAAAAATTTTGCTCATTAAAAATGTGTTTGACATGATAGAGATGTTAGTATAAATTGTTTAATTGAAAATGTGAGTTTGAAGTTTCTGACATCTACCAATTTAGCACTCTCTATCTTGTTAATTATTGGATTGTATGTAACAAGAAAAAAATTTTATCAACACATTTATAGGAAACTATCCATGCCAAATTTTGGAAATGTCTTTAAAATTTATATGAAGAAAACTAATTTGACAGTAATTTAATCACGTTTTTATTTGTAAGAAACATAATTGGATTTTTAATTTCATTAGAATAAAAAAATCATTAAATCATTACAAGAAATAGAACTGTGTTTTGTATTCAACAAATGTTATATTTAATTTATTAATTATATGCTACTTTTGAACGAGTGAAATTTAACCATTTCTGCGTATAAATAATTAAACTTCACTCTTGCATGTTATGATTTACTTATAAATATTTTAGACATAAATTATTTTTATGTATTATAGTGTGTTCCTTAAATTCTATTATGTACAGTAGGCTCTTGTTTTTACGAGTGCTCATATTTTTGCAAATAAATGGCTAGTCCCCCTTACCATGACACCATATACACAATTGTAATTTTAACTCCCATTTATATGTATACAAACTAAAATTTAAAAAAATATTTTTTTTGATGAATAGATGTCTTTTTAATTATGATATTTTTAATTTTTTTATTTAATTTCTTTTTATATAATGTTAGATAACTTGATTCATTCTTGAGCAACAAAGTAACTTGTGCAAGTATTACAGGCATTATGAAAACAATAGTTGAAGACACATAAATATCAGACATGGGGTTAGTGATATGAAATTTGATTCCTCTACTTTCCCACATGTGAGAACATAAAAGGGAAATAAAACTCTTTAAAAGTTTGAGCTGTATTCAGTTGTTGGTGTGGTTTTAACTGAACAACTCAATTAATAAAGTTTCATCTGTTGAAAGGGAGACTGTCGGGTTCCATTGAGGAATTTGTGTTATGTTGCAGTTGATAACTAGAAAATGTTACCTAAAAATATTTAACTTTAATGAGTAGATGATCAAATACTAATTAAGACAAAAATTGTAAAAATCCTAACAAAAATTGACAAAACATCCTAAAAAAATGAGAGAATGAGAGAAACCAACCTTCCTATTGATGGTAATGTTATTAAAGAGACTTCCAACTTCTTTTTAATGTAGCTGAACATAAAAGAGGCAAAACGTTAGATGGTTGACTCCAATTTTTTTTAATTAAACATGTTTTAAGCTTTAGAAGGTTGTGATGAAAGTGAAGCTAGGAATAAAATTTCAGAAATGGAATGGTAAGAAGAAGCATTGAGATTACTACTTTCTGAGTACAATCCAATGGATGTTTCCAATGCCTACGAGACAGGTTCGTTTGTAAAAATGTTGCCTAAAAAACACTAAACTTTAACAGTGATAAATGTAATGTGAATAGAGCTGCAAAGCCAAATATTACAGTGTTACTTATAGCTAACATAAATGGAACCGAAAAACTGTCCTCTTTTCATGGGAAGATATTTAAAGCCTAGAAGTTTAAAAAATGTTCAAAACCTTCATAGTCTGGGAGTAGTAATGAAAAATTACTGAAAGACTTAGATTGATGTTCTTCATTGGATAATCATGAACTTCTAGTTGTGCATAATTGCATTGCTCACATTGAGCCTTCTGGGACCAATGCATTTGCCAATCAATGCTTAGAATAATATTAAAAGAAAATTAGAAAATTTATGTTAAGAGTATTTCAATGTGCAGGATTTATTGAAGACACCACCATAACTAAGGAAAAACAAGAAAATTTACATGATTTGAATGAAGATGAGTCGCTATGTATGCATGAACAAAGAGCATTGACAAAGCCCCTGTGCTTCCTTCCAAAATCTTTTTATATGGACTCAGGTGTAATATGTATGGAAAGAATATTGGATGATGAAATTACTGAAAATATAATGAATGGAAATGAAAAAGAGTCTTTGGATATCGAACAAAAAGAAAATGATGCTGTGCAAAGACCATCTGCAAAACAAGCAACAGAATGACTAACATACTAAGGTACTTTTTTGAGAGAAAAACAACGAAATGCTTTTTATGTTGAAAAAAAGTATATATTTAGAAATGTAGAGTTTGAATAAGAAAAGGTGAATGATAACTTTGCCAGATTTTTTTTATCAATAAAGATATATTGTTTTTAAGTGCACATTCTAAATGTTTCCAATAGTACTTAATTTAAAAGAAATGACAGTTTGGTAAGAAAATCAGATTTTAATACTTTTTTTATTTTATGAGCAGTTTTACTTGTCCTTATGAGTTCGTAAAAACAAGCATCTACTCTAATAAAGTATTTGAGGATATTTTTATTTATCTTCTGCATACATTTTCAGAGCTCCAAATCCTCAGAAGCTGCTTCAGCAAGTGCTGTTGCTGAAGACTGATCAGCAATTACATATATTCCGTTCCCTCAAAGATCATCTTATGCTGAAAGGTGAACTTCAACAGTGAAGTCATTTACAATGTGATTTCAGTTCAACAACTTTGATCAACCAATACTTTCCATTTGATAATTCTTATTGTCATTATAATTATTATAGGTAGCATGTGATGTGCCAATTACTAGTGTAGATCATTGGACATTTTATTAATGCTGTGTAATATTTTGGATTACCCACATATTATGATAACAAAAACTTTTCTGTTGTGGAATGTAATGAAAGCATTTTAATTAATAATTTATATTAGATGTTACTCTCATACACTGCAAAGAGATTTATCTTCACTATATAAATGATGAAACAATCACCTTTACATTTTACATTTAGTAAAAATATTTCAAGATTCTTATGTGCTGATAGAAATATTTATATATGTGCTGCATGTGCATGGAATTTTAAAGCAATTTTGTTTTCATTATTTTATATAGCTGAGTATATGTATTCTCATGTATAAATATTTTATATTAATTTTTAATGGAGAAGACCATATAGAATTTTAATGATACTAAAAAAATTATTTTATTATAAATATGCTTTGTTTTAAATTTACTAAGTAATCAGATTTAGAAATTTTGTATTTTTCCTTTAAAACTATTGCATAATTTTATTAATAGCTTCAGAACATTTACAGTTAGGAGTGAACTAAGTATATAAGTATTGATTTTGGCATGATATTTTTTGTTATTTAATTTTCTTGGATTTATATTACAATTTTGATGAATCTAAATTAAAAGTTTATTAATCTACTGGTAGTTGGGCAGCTTTTAGATTTTTTAAAAGTTAATTCTTTTTGACAATTTGAAATTTTCATTTCAGATAATGTTTTATGCAACATTCTACATTTTTTTCAAAATATATTTATGTAAATGCAATGAATATAGCATGTGCTGTTATATTTTATTTTGTGATATTCTTTGATGGAGATATATTATGTAAATTTTTCTCTCATAGATTATATTTTTACATTATTTTGACCATTATTTATTGTAGAATTAGGCTTTTTATATTGATTTCATTCCAGAATATTTCATGCTTTCATTTCATTCTTTATATTTTTAAATTTGTCAAAGCCTTCGTATGTAATTTTATATGTAATTTTTATTTGTAACTATATTTAACTATTTCATTTCTGTTCAAAATGTAAATGAATATATTAACAGTAAATGATTAATTTTTATAGTTATTTATTTAAAAGGTTTTAATTTATTACCTCATTTAATTAGTGTAGAACAGTTTAAAAAAATCTAACATTACTTAAGACTAGATTTATTGCCTTTCAATATTTTAAAATACAGCTTTCTTAACTGTTAGATATCTTATTTAACCCTTTATTTTATGTATTTTATCTTATTGCATTTCGGCCATTGCATTTGTCACTACATTTTAACTATATCAAATGATTGCACCACTTACTGATTAATAAAATCACCCATTTATTGCAATTAAAATCTAAATATATACATAATCATTTAAATGTCATAGTTTTGCAAAATCATCATTAATTTGAAATTTTAATTTAGGTGCAGAAAGAAAGGGAAAATGCAAAACATTGCTTTATTTTTTCTATCATTGAAACAATTAAAAACTTTCTCACAAAATCACAAGTTTTCAAAGAAATTAGAAAGACATCTGCATATCAAATTCCTTTAAACTTCCAATAGTACTTACTGTTTCATTTTTGAACCATTGTTTCCAGTTATAATTTAAAAATTTTCTGCATCCGAAATTATGGAAAGTTAAAGAGAAAAAAGAATGTGAAAAATAATCCAGAAAATATTCCTGAATATAAATTAATCAGGGACGATTTTATTGGCTATTGAATAAACAACTTTTTTTTCTAATATTAACTTTTAAGTCTGTTAAAAAAATTTTGAATTATATTTTTCGTATCTCAAAGTTAATTGCTTTATTCTTTAAATACTCTAGATTTTAACAAATAGCTTACATTAATATTGTTATTAATAAAACTACCTGTATAATGATGCAGTTATATATAAAATATTTGAGTACAGAAGATATTAAATTACCACTAATGGTTTTGATGATAAATATTATGTTCATTCATTTAATAAAAAAATAATAATTTAAGATTTCTTATTTTATTAAGTGTCAGAAATTATATGGTGTATAACTTTTATCAGATTGCTTCATTTATTTATTTACTCATATTCCATTCTAATAGTCTTAAATTCAATATTTAAAATCATTATTTGTGTTATCCATTATAGTCTGCAACATTTATTCTAAATGTTAGTAATATGTGTTAAATAATTTTAATTATTTTATTTTTTCATGCAATGTTATAATAATTATATTAAGATTTACCGATTTTAATTTGGTGATTTGACTTGATTTCACAGATTCATTTTCTTTTATTCAATTTTCTTATGAGAAATTACATTTTTTAGGAATACATTTATTAAACATTTATTACATTTATTAAATTCTTATACATTTGTAATGAAATTTAGATTTGATTTATATTAGTATGTGTGATATATTAATGTTTATGATGTATGATATGTACAGTTTAAATCATGATCTTTTTCATATTTGTTTTTGAAAATTTTCATGTAGTAAAAGTAAAAAATATACCAATTGATTAATTTAAGGATAAGAAATTTTGATGACTCTGCTTAGTTAAGCAATATATATTTTTAAATAAAATTTCTAGATTTCAGTGCTACGTTTTTTTTAACTAATTCAATTATTTTTTTATTATATATTGTATGTTCTACTCTATAATAATTTCTCCTGATTGAATTGTCAATATAAAAAAATAATAAATAAATGCAATGATTCAAATTAATGACAATTTAAATTAATGATTTCCAATTCATTTACATTAGTTAAAATAGAATAAAAAAACATCCATATTCATATTAACTCATGCCAGTAATCTAGTGTAAAGTCTTTATCATATTCAATATTACAAAACTTTTTATATAATATTTTTGTTAAAAAAACTGTTGCTATTGTATGATTAAGAGGTCTTCATTATTTATGTTGTGCTTTTATCAGTACATGTTAACAAAAATTCTTTATTTTATATACTCACTTATAATTTGATATTTATTTTATACGATTATGCAAAAAATTTAAAGCAATAATTAATAATTTATTAAATTATTTTATTTGGAATTAAGTTTAAAACAAATTGGTAAAACTAAGTTATATATGGGATAAATGTTATATGTTGTAATCAATGCTTTCAGTTTTTTTTTAAATAAAAAGAAAGAATTTTTTTTTGGATTAAATAAGAAAATATATTTATATTTTCATGTATAAAAGCTAAATTGCTTAATTATTCAATTTTAATTTATTTTTATTTTATGATTGTCAAATCAACGTGGGAATCTGAAGGCAAAATAATCTTATCTTTTGGTTGTATGTATATGTATGCACACACATATAAATTGTAAAATTTATGTTTGAATTTTTAATTTATGTACTGACTTTGTTGCGTGTGAGCAATAATTTATAGAATTTTTATCTTGTGTTCAAGTTCCTATTATCAGAGTATAAATTCTTCTAAAATTATTTTTTGTTCTTTTTTGCTCATAATTTGAAAGAACATAGGAATGGCATAGTTGTATATACAATTATTTTCAGAAGACATGAATAAATGGAAAAATATTTTGTTTTCTTAATTGCAACCTCAATTTTTTGTAGGATCTGAAATTCATAATAAAGATAACATTGAGGACTGATATTTTTTAGTAAAATTAAATTTAAAATTATAATTATATATAATTTCTTTCAGTCAAAGCTATTATAAAATTCAGAAAATATTTTCCAAATTGAGTATTTAAATTCAAATAATGTATGCAAATATTAGTCAGAGGAAAAGAAGAATAGAACCTGATTTTCTAATAATCTGATTTTTATTAGAAAAATTCTGTGACCTTAAATATTATAATTATATAAAACAGATTTATAAACTTTTTGTTCAGTGTTCCAATATATTACTCTACTGTCATAGTTTGTTACTTTGCATTATTTTTAAATTTAATTTATTTACATTTAAAAATAATTTATTTTACATCTTTACATTCCATATGAATGAAAATTCATCTTAATAAGTTTTCTGAATAATGAGTTTATTCATGTGAAAGAAATACTACTGCTGTTGAGAAATTGAAACTTCTGAGTATAGATTGTTA
This sequence comes from Latrodectus hesperus, assembly GCA_037975125.1. Lineage (NCBI taxonomy): Eukaryota > Metazoa > Arthropoda > Arachnida > Araneae > Theridiidae > Latrodectus > Latrodectus hesperus. Next base: position 1,153,840 of record CM075858.1, on the reverse strand, counting down.
TCTTGTAAATACTATATGGATATAAAGATTAATTAAACTGCATTCTCTTATTTATCTATGGAAGGTGTTATTTAAAGAGGCACTTATCAAAAAAGATAGATTATTCTGTGTGAATAAATAGAATATAGCTTTCTCTTATGTGTAATGTTTTTGATAATTTTAAATTTTATCCATTTTATAACTTAACTATAAAATGATATATTTGTAAAATTTTAATGACATATATTTATGAAATGTACCATTTCTATTTTTGCATTGCTTAAAATTTGTTCCTTACAATTCATTAAGTATCTTTTAGATTTTATTTCGCTATTAATTTTTGTTGAATTGTTATGTGATGTATAATTTTCTTTTGGAGGAGTTTTTATTCCTATTACAAATTTTTCATATATTTTTGATTTAATTACTATTTGTGCACTTGATGAAACAATGTTTTCAATTGTTATGAATTAAAGTTATAAATCTATGTAATTCTTAAGAGGCAAAGCAAACATTTAAATAAGAGAATTGAAATTTTTACTGAACAAGTTAGATAGGTGCTTACATTCAAAATGTTTTAAATTTTAGAAATATACTCTTATATTTTTTCCCATTTTAAAATAAATTATTTGTTGCTGCTTATTGCAATATATATTTATATTGTGATAAATGTTAGATATATGTCTTTACCTTTGAAAGATGTTTACTATATTTGTGTATGTGTATTTCATAGAAGTTAAACGGTTTTGTGTAATCAATGTTTTTATATTATGTTGCAGCTTATGCATTTTTCTAACATTTTGTCGCTGTGATCGTCAGAGTTTTATTTTCATATCTTATCATTTTAATTTCCAATTTGAGTTGTGGATGTCTTCAGATGTGGGCACTAGATGCTTTGTCTTAATTTAAAACATCATTTTATAATGATTTGATATTATTCATGGTATATCATTTATTGAAGGCCTGTACTTATGTATATTTAGCTGGTAATTGTCTAGTCATCCTGATACATGTTATTAATCTCAGGAGTGAAATGCGTTGAAGGTTTTTATTGTTTGGATGATATTGAGTTTAAGTTAATAAACTGTTACTTTCCCAAATGTACATGTGTGTCATATTTGTTACTGTTTATAATTAATGTGTCTGTAATATAGTTAACTAACTGACTAACTGCTAATTTATGGCTGAAATTAAGAATACATTAGAAAATTTTGGCATCGTGTTTTATGTAAGCTGGAACTTTTTGTGAGTAACAATATTATGTTTTTTCCAATGAACATATTTATTAAATTATCAAACCAATTATTTGCTTTACATATTAAATATTTGTATTAAAATGTTTAAGGAATTTAACTCACTTAAGAAAAAATTGTGGAGGTTCTTTAGCTTCTTATTTTAGTAAAATTAAAGTTTTTAAATAAAATCACCATATATATATATATATATATATATATATATATATATATATATATATATATATATATATATATATATATATATATATATATAGTATGTATTTAATGAAAACTGGAAGGAGACAAATTTCTAAATAATTTAAACATTTGTGCATTTAAACTTAAGTGAAGCTAACTTTTGATTTTTTTTTTATCTACTATAACTACAAAATTAAACTTATTATAAATTTATTGGAATAGCCTGTGTATTATTTTGGCAAATATTGAATCATTATTTATTGTTTGAGAAGAATTTATTTGATAAATGTATTTTCTATTTCATAAATTCTTTTATATATTTTTTCATAAATTCATAACAAAATTTTTTCATAATTATATTATTTTTTCGTAAATTCTTTTATATTTCATAATATTATCTTGCAGAATTCCTTATGTAATTTACAAGCATTGCTTTTAGTTAAATTAATGATGAAGTTACTTTAAGAATTTTAATGTTTATGTTGAATTTTTATGTTCCTTCTATTATTTTATAAATTCAGTACTACTAATCAAAGCATAAAACTTAATACTTAAAATGTAAACATTCCATTGAGAGATTTGAAAATATTCTAAATTTAAAAAAAACTCTAATTGGCAATAAAATTTATAATCAATCAGAAATATTAAGGCCCACCAAAATAAATCAGTTGCAGTAAAGTTATTAGAAAGACTATATACTATGCTTCTTGTAAAAAAAAAAAAAATTACAATAAATTTAAGTGAGTTTGCAATTCAATGAATATTGTTCTGATTTTAGTTAAGGGGTTTAAACTCTACTTTGAGCTTTGTGATTTGTATTTTGAAATTCATTTTAAATTGTATGTTGGGAACAAATTAAGTCCCTATATTAAAAAGTGATTATAAATCGACAAATCAATGAAATCTTTGCTAATATATGCTTTTACAATTTTTAGATAGAGATTGTTATTTGTGAAGTACTATGCCATACAAAAATGCATTCATAATTTATTAGTAATTGTGCATTTGGTTCATTTTTGAATTGCTTAATTAAGATAACCAAACCTGTTAATCAGTAATTAAATTAATTTTTGGTGAAGAAATGAAGTAATACATGGTATATAGATAATTATATTCAATTTTAAATGTATTGATTACATCCATGATGCTGATAACGAGATCAGCAAAAAATCCTCTTATCTCGTCATAGCTTTTCTTAAAGTTCAACTAATGTGTTTAGTTTCAACAAGACAGTGATTTCCAGTCTAGTTCTTGCCCACTATTAATGACTAAATTTCCATTGGTAGTGATGATGATTGTGTCTGATATCTTTTATTTTATCATTACCATACAATGTTTTTTTTTTTTTTTTTTTTTTTGAACAATGTCCTTTTAATTTTATTCATAAAAAATATAAATTACATATAATATTTTCTAAGTAGTACTATAAAATATGATCTGCAATTTATATCTTTTTATCTAAAAGGATTTTGTTTCAAAATAATCATTGGATGGTATGATAAAATATAAAATCTTTGCGTGATAAATACTATCATTTAGTTTCATTTACATAAAAAAAGTGATACATTTGGATATCCTTGATGTAGAGAAAATTAATTTGCATAATTTGTTTTATTTCAATTTTTCTTTATTTAATTAAAATTTTTATATTCTCAAATATTTAAATTTAAGTTTTTATTATTACTCTCAATTGGGACTTTATTGTTATAATTTAATTAGTAAATGTCATTTGTATATTCTGGTAATAAATTATAAATTCATCATAAAGGCTTTAGTTAAAAATTAGTCCAAATATTAAATAAAATTAATTTTTATGAGTAATACTTTTTTCTAGAGAATTTTTTAAATATAATTATCCAAATAAAAAGTATGTATACATTTGTAGACATTATCTTCCATATTTTTTGTATGTATGATTCCAAATTCATCATGATTAAATTTAAAAAATTTAGTAATATTTTTTTTTATTTTTAATTATGGCTATTTGAGTTGTATATTTTTGTAAAATACTAAATTTAATTATTATAAATAAGAATTTAATTATTTATTTTTGAATAACTGTGTGTAATATTTTATTATTTGAAATATGAAATCAGACCTTACATATAGAGCTAAAAATTTATTCAAGTTTAGAATATTATCTAATTAAATTATTTTTAAAAAATCCTCTTCTGCTGCTTCTTTAGTATTTATGCAAAATATTTTAAACCAATTTTCATTGGATCCATTGCAATTATAGAAAATTGAATTTTAAATCTTCTCAAATATAATATTTACATTCTTATTTTTGCATTGAGAAATGTGTGTATTGAATAACGTAATTTAGGTAAAATACATATTAAAATCTTATTTAAGGAGAAATTTTAAAATTTTGATAAACAATGTATTGACTTGAAAATATATATTATATATTTAAGTTTTAAATTATTTCATTAAGTGAAATATTTCTTTTAAAAATTTACATATGACTTATATTTTATGATGGTGATTTTTTATTTGATAACTATAAAAATGAAGACAGTTGAAGTTTAGTCTTGAGAAAGTTCAGTGCCCTATACTATTTTGGCTGTTTTTATTACATAATATCTGAAAGTGGGATTCAGCCAACGTTTTAATTAATTAAATAGAAATTAGTATTATGAAACTGTTCCTTTTTACTGTGATTATTTTTGTGTGAAAATAAAATATTTAATGTATTTATTTTAGTTTTATATTCTGATAAGAGCTTAAGTTGGAAATATTTAAATGAAAAAAAATTGTAATTCTGTTTTCAGTTTTATTTAATTTTTTCTAATCCCGGATAATTTCTAAAATTTGGAAAATTTTTACGTTCAAATGCCTGTTTCTAAATTTTTTATTCTTTTAAACATGAATGAACTAAATGATTACAGTTCTACCCTATTTTTTTTAAACCATCATTCATAGCGTGCCAGCCCAGGATGGGCCTAGGCCTTCTGAACAAGTTTCTCCCGGCCACCTCTACTGTCAGCCAAACTCCTCCAATTTTTTGTTCCAAGGACCCTACAGTCTTCTTCGACTGCATCCACCCGTCTCAGCTTTGGTCTTCCTCTTCTTACGCTGATGGGTTTTGCAAAAAAATTTCCCTTAGTGTTTTATTGTCCTTCATTCTAATAACATCTCCAACCCAATTGAGACGGCTTATTTTAATATGATGTACAACGTCTGACTCCTTGTACATTTGATAGATTTGTGTATTGTATCTTCTGCGCCAGACACCGTTTTCCTTCGTACCTCCAAAGATACTTCTTAAAATCCTCCGTTCAAATAGGCCCAACAGCCTCTCCTCCCTTACAGTCAAAGTCCAAGTTTCCAAGACATAGGTCAAAACGGGACGGATAAGCGTTCTATAGATCTGTAACTTAGGTTTTCGTGATAAAAAATTAGTTTTTAATAAATGTTTTAAGCCAAAAAAGGCTTTGTTAGCTGCAGTTAAACGTCTTCTTACCTCTGGGAGAATGTCATTATTTTTGTTAACCATTGAGCCAAGATAAATAAATTCATCAACTGTTTCAAATTTATAATCACCAAGCAGATAAGTTTGGGAAAATTGGGTTCTAGTTACAGAGGGATATTTAGTTTTAACTTGATTAACAACAAGCCCTGACGGTCTGGCCTCCCTCTCAATATATTTCTTTTTAAAACAATGTTTAAAAATAAAAAATATTTATATGGGTGTCAACTGTATGCAATAGTTTGATTGGGCTTTGACCGCTCTACAATCATTTTGCAAACAATGGCTGATTTGATCAAGATGTGCATTTTAGAATATTAAGTTTGGCTATCAAACTACAATAAACATCCGCACCTGAGATGATAATTGAAGATTATATATATATGTGTGTGTGTGTGTGAAATGAAAATAATAGGACATCTATATAACTGTCTAATGGATTATAGCTAAATTATTACAATCCTTAATTTATTTTAAAAAATTTATAGAAAAATATAACCCATATTTAATGACACTTAACTTGTTTTACGTAGCAATAAAATCTTATGAAAAATAGTTTTTTTCTAAAAATGGAATTAAGTTTTTATTGCATTTTTTCCTCTTAAAAAGCACATATTATTCTGCCATCTTGCTGCTGCAAAATTTGCATTCACATTGAATGAATATAATGTTATTCAGGTTTTCATATATATATATTTCAAGGACTATTTGTGTGCCTTTTTTTTAATGATTATGCACGTAGAATAATGCAGAAATATGAAAACTGCTTATAAATGAATAATATTTTATTTTATTTATTTTGTACCTATTTATAATCGGCGGAAAAGTCAAAATTACATATTTTTAAAGTTATTATCAAGATAAAGAAAAAATATAATACGATGAAAAATTCCTTATATTATTTCACATTTGATGAGAATGTAATTTTAAAAGCAAATTATTAAGTATAAAGAAAGAAAAAAGTTTGCTAAAATACTTGTTTTAAATTTATTCAAGGTTATGCAACTATTACATGAACAGCTTACATATTGACCATAAATTTGCGAAGGTACACTTAACATTTAAAACAACGGAATTACATTTGAATTAATCTAAGATATGTTAGGAGTAAATTTAAAATAATTCAAGGATACATTAAAAAAAATCCAGACAATATAATCTTAACACATTTAGAATGCTGTAAAAAAGGATAACAAATAATTTTTCCCATTTTTTTTAAGGATGTTGTGTAAAAAAAAAACAAGCATAGGTAGTGGGGGTTTTAAAATGCAATAATGAACTTAACTATTATTTTTTCAAGCTTTTAAAAGTCGTATAAAAGTTTTAAAAAAATAAGCTAAGTAAGCAATTAAATGTACGAAAATAATGAAGTTTAAAAAATTTTATTTATTAAATTTATTTTTTTTTCAATTCTTTTAAGTCACAACGCAGCATGAAAAGTAATTCAACTTGTTAAAACTTAACAGGATCAGAAATAACTTGCGAATTTATACAAAATTAGTTAAAGGTAATGCTCATAACTTTTTTAATACCGACTTGGCGAATGGGATTAAAAGAAAAGAATATGTCACGTTTCACAGAAATAATAGTGCTTCTCGAGTTATACGTAATTCGATAAAAACCATTCATGCGGTATTGATTTCGCAAATCATTTTCTACTATTTGCGGCTAATGCAGAACTCACCTGTTGCTCTCATTGAATTGGACCTCAATTTGTTGACTGGCGATAGTACTTATATACATCGTCCCGATTAAAGACTAAGCCAACAAAATATGCACAAGTTTGTGGTTTATGTCATGGAAAGCCATGTGGATATTGGCCAGATTTCCAACAATTCATTTAAGTAGAGACAGTTTTCGATTACAAAAAAGTTACTATTTTTTCTATTCTACTATCTAATAGGGAAGACGTACTGTATCCCATAAACATATTCTTGCTTCAGGGTGAAGTCAAACGTTATTTAATTCTATCACCAACAGGATATGATCCTGCTGGTAAATAACATGCCAAATGGATAGAGCATGCTTCACCCAATATTCCATGCAAGGTACATATTGATTCTCCACATATTTACTTCTCTACCTCACAGCCATCAGATTATCTGTGCCATGATTGGATATTGTTTGTATGTATTGATACTGTCACAGACGAAAAACGAACTTTTGCAAATGGTCAACAAAGTCTAAACGTCTTCGCTGGCACTAGAGCCTGTTACAGGCTAAGGGTGTGTCGCGAATTCTTCCTCACTTAGCTCGATTCCTGGTAATAGCTTTCCATCTGTGCTCTCCTATTGTTCTTAGGTCCTTTTTCTAGCACATCCAACCATCCAGTCCGAAATTGAAATGTTGATATTTTTGTGAGAAACATCATCACATCTAAATTTGACCCAGACGCTTAATGCGAATTTCTCTTCCCTCACATAAGATATTGGTTCGCCACTTTATACATTTTGTGATTATACTCCAAACGTTGTTTTGCATAACTGGTCCAAAAATCTTCCTTAAAAATTTTCTTCCAAAATTTAATAAATTATTTTCTGCCCAGTTCAAAGTCTAGCATTCCCTCTCGTGTAGGATAATAAGCAGTTGCATAACGTGGATTTATATTATCCAAGGTAAACTTTAAATAAGCTGTGCTAATAATTAGTCTAATCTTAACTAAAAACCATTCTGATTGATCAGACGTCATTTGGCATGAAAAAAAAGTTTAATTATTCCCTTTATTATTTATTTTATATGAATAATATTTAAAAGTTAATAAAAAGCATCTTCTGATACCTTATTCTTCGTTGGATAGTTGGCATTCATCATATGAATTCATTATGGAAAAAGGGTCGTGATAAAAAAAGAATAAATAGAATATAATACTTTTATTGCTTCTCTCACTCAAAGGCACAGTTTCATATGTGCTATGTTATAATTCCGATGTTGACAATTCTTGCTGGCATAAAAAAATTCTTTACGTTTACTGTGCAAATTTGGAAAAATTAATATATGTAAATTGAAATCTTTTATGAAACCTCTTAGATGTTTTTGTGAAATCGATTATAATTCGTTCTGAAGACCTAAAAATTAAATTAAAAAAGGGTGTACAATTTCTCAGTAAGTTAATTTAAAAATATAATACATGCATATAGTCTGGCATATTAATGTCTTTTTTATTTTATTTTATGGGACATTAAAAAACATGATTTTTCCGAAGTGATTAATAATATTGTCGTTGTAACGATCCCCAAATTTACTGACTCTGCTTTGAGTGCGATTCTGCGTTTATTGCTCTGATATCCTTCCACTTCTTCAACTCCGAATTCGGGTTTGAAGGAAATCAAAACCAGTTTCAATTGGTAGTCAGTTTGTTTTATATGAAATCAAGACCGAAATCGATAGTTTATTTCGGCTATAAATACTCTATTGGAGAAAATGTTTTTCCCAATTTAGAACTTACGTTAACAAAGTTTTATAAGCAAGCAACATATTTTAAGAGAGATGAAAAACGATTTTTGATTCATTGGGTTTGGCAACTCTTGAACATTAATGCCCCAGGTGCCAAGAAGTGTTCGTTAGAATTTTTTTTTAGTTCATTATCTGAATATGTGAATTCGTTGTCTGATTTGTGTGTTCGCATTCGCCCGAATTGTTCATTAACCGATCACCCACTTATAATACTTAAAATTCAAAGAAACTAAATAATCGTGTTAATAAAAATTCTTATATTAACTTCCTAAAAATTGAAAAAGAATGCAGTTTCTACCATTCATAAAATTTTAAAAAATGTCAAAATTAATTTACGTTTAATCTACCCTTATTTATAACAAACAGAAAATAATAAAAACATCCAGATTTTCGTGAAATGAATTTTATAGTTATATTTTAATATTTTGAATAAAAATTGACAAAAGTATAATAATTTTAATTAAAAATTGACAAAAATTCCTTTGAACTACGTTTAGAGCATAAATATTTGCACCTTATAATATAAAGAAAACTTTAATGCGACTTAAGAAGAAACTGAGAACAGAAATTCGCGTGCTCTCTTATGCTCTTAAATATTTAAAAACTTCCTGTGTTCTTTTAATTTGGATTTACTTTCCTATTGCATATAATAAAATAAATTCTGAGGAACAATCGTAATACAAAATACGAATTACAAAAAAGACATATTTTTAAACAAATTAATATAATTATAAATTTTAAATATTCATTTAAAAAACCCTATTTTTAGTTAAATTAAAAATCGATAGAATTTTTTTTTGGGGGGGGGGAACTTACCTGTAAATACGCATATTTTTGGAAATTTATTATCAAAAGCATTTTTGTGGCTTTTGCAGTTTTTCAGTTATGTTCAGCACGAAATTTCTTAATTGGGTTGAATATATACATTTAGACATTTTGCAGAAATCATTATTTATTTTCATACATTTTTTGAAGGTTGTAGATTAATAGTTTTTTTTTAAATTTTTAAAAGTTTATTATTCTTTTGATAAGAGTCTTCTATAATTTTCATTAGAATTACAGAGCGGATGTCGCATTATACGAGTCTAGACTTCAAGTCGTCAGATCAAACAGTTGTTGAGTAAGGTTTTCAGGTAGAATGAATTGGTTGATGGTTGTGCACATATCTTATTTTTGCTTCATTATGTATATCTTTAACAAAATCAGTTTGTGAAATTTCGGACATTCAATAGAGGTCAAAATCCATTGTAAAAATGTATTTGTTAAGTGGAAACATTGAGGCAGTGAAATTACAGATCAGCGAAATGGTAGGTGGAAAGAATTAGCAAACTGCCATAACACTGAAAAAGATTATGTAACAAAATTGGAAGTTCTATTTAAAAAACGTCTCACTTAAGATTTACAAAATTCATCAGGCTTAAGTGGTAGATTTAAGAATGTTTGCCAGAGTTATACAAAGCTTCTATTTCTTTAGAATATTGCTTCTTATAATTTTACACATCATTCCTCAAAATGCGAAGCGTCGATTGCACTAGTGTAAACCTCCCAAACTGAAATGTGAAAAAATGTTCTTTCGAGAGATGAATCTAATTTTACAAACTGGTTGTCTAATGCAAGACCCTAAGTTTGACGGATATTTAGCGAATACATTGTTCCTACTTCCAAAGTGACTCCATTGTTCTGGTTCTGAAGTTTGGTGGTAGAAACCTCATGTTGTGCTTCATGATTTATTCTGGATCACTCAGATCCTGTGATTGAAAACATGAACACAGAAATATGTGTGCACATTCTGGGTGATGCTGCTCCCAATAATTTCCACAGTGATATTTTGGGAAAAGTTCATTTCTCCTTCCGATACTTTATTTACATATCTAAATCATAATTTGACGAAAAGGATATCCGAAAACTTGGCTAGACTTCTGAGAATTCCGATTTAAATCCCATAGAACATCGAATTAGAACACAAATTACTTAAACAGACAAATCAACCATTGATTGTAATTCAATTCTTATGGCCGCCTATTAAAAATTGATGAAAATTTTCCCAGAGATATGCTGTCTGTCCTACTGGCAAAAAATGGACTATCATCGCTTTTAATATATGCCTACGCCCCGAGTCTGTACTACTAATTGTCAGGATACTTTTGACCAGATAGTGCTATAAACACAATAAATTTGGAAATCTCTACTAAGTCTGTGCGAGAGGTATGGCATGAAGGATATTTTTACTTTGATTGGTGATCAAGAAATATATTACTTTTTTATAGTTGCTATGAACTGTGTGTAAAGAGTTTGGCTAGTGACGTTAGATGTTTTTAATTTTTTCTGCATTCAGATTTCAGCGTTATAGTATAAGAGATGATTCTGATTTATGATTATTGAAGACGCTTGCATGTAAAAGTTATTATCTAAAAATGCAAGAACTGAAAGTGCAAGACTGAAAAAATTATGGCTATAAACTAACGAAAAGAAACCTCAATTAGTACCTCAGTCAAATACTAGAATAAACATGAACATGCGTGAACTTTTATACAGCCTTGGGGCTGTCCTCGATTCTTTGAAGGCGTAGGATGTCATGGACCTGGTCTGATTCAGACCAGAGGATAAGAAAGAAGAAGAAACAATTTTTCTTAGTCTCAAGTTTCTGTAGTCTATGATAGTTCTTCCAAGTGCCTGTTAAAAAGCTGCGTTTTACAGAGCAATAGCTATTTATAATTTGCTATTAATATCGATGAAACGTAAACACTATGATAGCCCATATTATTAATCTCTTCAATGTGTTTAGTTTTTTTATTAATGAAAAATTAATAGTTATTTGCTTGTATTTAGATTAAATATTTGCTTACACTCAAACTGTTTCATTATCAATATTAAAATTCGGATATTTGTTTATGGAAAATATATATTTGTATGGGGTTCAAAGCTTATGATAACAAAAATAAGATTGCACATTCAGGAGTGAAAAATTCATGGATAGATTATTCTAATGCATAGGAAGCCAAGATTTGTTGTTGTTGTTGTTACTAATGACACTTGGACAAGCCAAGTTCACTATGCCTTGGCTATGCGAATTTAAGTCAATTGGGAGCGTCTTTCGTTTTAATCAGAGTACCATGAAGGTGAAAGTACGACTTTGCTCTACACACATGCCATAGGTACCCGTTTATAGGGTAGGCAACCATTCACAACACATTCATACAAGGAAAAAGAAAATACAGGATAGATAGAGAGAGGAAGTACATCCATGCTCGAACCGGGATTCGAACCCAGGACCTCCTTATCCGCAGTCAGGCACACTGACCACTAGACAAGTTGGGCGGCAGCCAAGATTTAGATGGTATTATTGAGAAAAAAGTTATCTTCACATTTGTTTTTATGTTGCTTAGTAAGATATACTCTGCAAAATACATGCATATTGAAAAAAATTAAGCGACAAAGCAACAATCAATATGATATGCTTAAAAATCCAGTTCCTTTTTAGTCTCAATGAATCTCGCAACATTAATTTGAAACTATCATTATCGTAATATTTTTGGAATAAAAACGACATTTAAATTTAATGAGAATTCTCTGTTGGATATAATTTCTTCCATTAAAATATACAAACTTGTAATTGCTGTGCCTCACCATACCATGCTATACCACCCCTTAACACTAAACATAAAACAATCTGTTAGACAAAGACACCAGATGAAAATATTTAGTGAAATTCAGTCGAAGAAATGGAACGTTGACTATCTCGCTTGTACAACAGATTATCCATGACGTGTTGCAATGGCTTCTTACAGGAAGTAACCTAAAAGGTTGCCCAAGCGAGCGTCTTCAACGCATTGTAATGTTTATCCAACTTTTTTGCCCATTCTGTGATCTTAGAGAAAATATGAACAGAGTCCATCTTCGTCGCTGTAGGGCACTTCTTGGCTACGACTCCAAAATCTGCCGATATTGGTGTGCCAGAAACTGTCTAAGGCAATGATTTCGGTTATTTTTCACTCTGTCGTGTCCTATCGTTTTCTATGATTTTGTTGTACAAACTTTCTTGTATTTAACTAACATAATTGTATCTTGCTTTGTCATTAAAAATAAAAAAGGAATTGCAGTAAATTAATCACACACACATACAGTTTTTATTAATACAAAGGTTACATTTTAATCCTTGTTTAGTAACTGGTAAAAGTTCTTCGGTAATACGTGTAAGGAATTAATAAAAGATTCGTGGAAATATAGAAAACTGACATGATATTCGTACTGATATGAAAAAATTAAATGATTTTTCTTACCTTTGCAGACAAATGGGACTAAATTCTGTATTTAAAGAGTATAAAAAACACATCATCACAATGATTTTTAACTATAGAACACTGCAACAGGTTATATATATATATATATATATATATATATATATATATATATATATATATATATATATATATATATATATATATATATATATACTGAAGTGCCACTGAATTAGGGATAGCAAGGGCTATGCAAATTGTGTAGCGCTGCGCATCAGTTAAGCGCAACAACTACATACATAGTTACCACAGTGCGCTAACTTGCGTTATAGCCCTATAGCGCGTACTGTGGTTATTCTGATTTAGTTGTTCGAACTGCTAGTATGGGTAAACTGCCTGATTTAGATGCTTTCGATGGTGGACAAATCGTAGGTGCGCTACGCATGGGCCATTCAATTTCCGTCAGGCAGCTAGAATTTTCAAGGTCCACAGTGTCAAGGGTATACCAAGAATACATGGATGGTGGAGAAAAAAAACTAGCGATCGGGCAAATTGCAAAGGAAAATTAGCCTTGAAAGTGCGTGTGTGTGAGATGGCTCAGGCGTCTTGCACGGAGCTAGCGAATCTAAACATTAGCTCAAATCACCGCTTAGTTGAATGACGGTGCCAGTCGTACTGTCAGTAAACGGACTGTGCAACGCTTGCTTCACCGTATGTGTTTCGGGAGCCGTCGACCTATAGAGTACCATTGCTCAATGCTCGCCTCGTCTGCCTGGGCAAGAGAGCACAGAGACTGGAGTGTAGAGGACAGGAAACGAGTAGCATGGAGTGATGAGTCACGATTACGTCCACTTAAAGCCGACTGGAAGCTGAGAATATGGCGTCAGGCTCATGAAGCCATGGATCCTGCCTGTCAGGTTGGAACTGTGCAAGGGCAAGGTAGCTCAATCGTGGTCTGGAGTGTTTTTTCGTGGCACTGTTTGGGATCTTTGGTCCGTGTACCAACCTCCCTCAACGCAATTCGGTACGTAGAGTCGCTGGGTGATCACCTCAATCCGTTTATGCTGTTCTGTTATTCGCATAGTAATGGAGTTTTCCAATAAGACAACTGTACCTCTCACAAGTCCCGGTTGGCTACTGGCTGGTTGGATGAGCATTCCTCTGACTTTTCTGTCATAAATTGTTTACCTAGAAGCTTAATCCTATTGAGATCTTAAGACTTAAATCCTATTGAGCATATTTGGGATATTTTGGAACAAGGCGTGAAAGGCCAGCACACAGCATCAATGGACCTTACTGAATTATGGAGAGTTTTAGTCGATGTTGGCAAGCCATTCCCGTGGAACGTTTCCAAAAACTTGTTGAATCTATGCCTCGTTGTGCGGCACCCGTTATCAAGGCCAGATGAGGCCCAACTCGTTACTAAGTAGGTATCCCTAATTCTGTGGCACTTCAGTGTGTGTGTGTGTGCATGTATATATATATATATATATATATATATATATATATATATATATATATATATATATATATATATATATATATATATATTACTTTTTTATCAATTATGTATGATACATTGTCAAAGTTGAATATTTTGCAAAGATATAATTTTATTACCTTTAGAATTAGATTTAAATGAAACCAATAGGATTTTCTATAGTTATAAAAATATTACAAAATATTTTTTTAAATGCAAAGCAGCTCATGGAAGCCAAAATGTTTTATGCAACTTAACAATAAATAAAATGAGTATATGTGGTATTAGAATACTAATCGCATTTTTATTTTTTATAACTTTATCTACAAATCCTGAAAAGATGAAAAGTGTAGTTTCATTCTTTCTAGAAATAACAAAAAGGAGACAGTTCAATCTTTAAGTTTTTCAATTTTTAAAAATAGAAGTTCTATTTATTTAGAACAATAGAACATGACCTAATAATTCAAAAACAAATATAACTTCTTGTTGTTGAATAAAGTTATAACTTACGTAATGCATGAAATTGTAGTTTACGAATGAAAATTTTCTATGACTTTTTTTGTGACAAAAAATAAACAAAATTCCAAATCACCAGAAAGTTATCGAGAAAAAATTTTACTATTACAAAAGAAACGAGAACGTTGCAGACTATTCCAGATTTATGTGTGTGTGCCAATCATTTCATAATCTTTTCTTGAATACTTAATGGGTTTCATCATTTATGTATTGACCCAATATGGAGGTTTTTAATAGAGTTTACAGATGAATTTCTTGAATTATCGGAAAACAATACTAATAATTTTTATTAAAGTAAATATAAAAAAAACGCGTTACTTTAAAAATATCAAAAAATTTAGAAATCATTGAGGTCAAAGCATATTGTACGAAGAAGAAAAAATTCAAATCAAAACGAATCTGATTTTTTACGTATGTCAGCTTTTTATTAACCTATATCAATATTTTTGATGTAGATTCCTCAATGTAATGAAAAGAAAACAAACTTGAAATCTGAGCAGAAATGAAATTTTAGAACTTCTGTGGAATTGATTAAAATGAAAAAAGAAAAAGGATCATTCCATCCGGAGTGAACAAACCGAACATCGATTGTTTCTTGGGAGACAAAAAAATTCTATATTGAAAAAAAGAGTTAATCAACCACTGTTTGATTCTTCTAGCTCTTCCCTACAATTTTCTTCTATGGGGACATACGAGAACAGGAAATCGACTGATTCTAGAAATACTTGTTCTGAGATCACACTTTGGGAAAATTAAATAACGAAATAGATAAACACAGGTTCACCGATGTCCGTCTTGAGCAAGTAATGAATCTTTTTTTTTCTTTTTTTTTCAGTTTCTTTTCATGTTTCCATCGAAATGAATGTGAACGAGAATTAAGAATTGAAATACATTACACGAATTTAATATTCTTTATTTCTTTGTTTCTGAAGGAATTTTTAAGGAAAATTTCTTTTTCGCTTCTCTTGAATTAAAAGCACATTAGAATGCTCTATACGTATTGACCTTGATGAAGTTTTTTTCGTGCAACGCTATAAAAACTCCACTGTTTCGGTTGCATAAACTTCCCAAACTTCGTTTTTATAGGAATTAATTTAGAAAAGAAGATAATTTTCTAGGAATATAAAATCTCATCTTTATGCTATAAAACAATAAATCATTAAAGTAATCTTAAAGTGCCTTAGCTAAGAAAAAAGTCGGCTTCTTTTTTTTTTTTTTTTTAATTATCTCCTTGTAAGAATTATCTAAAAAGGTTTTTATCAAGTATCAAAGATGAACCAAATCAGCTTTGAGTTCTATAATATAAATCACATTTTTGCTATCCTTTTTTACATGACGCATAGCAATTTAAACCCTCGAAACAATAAATTTTAAGAGTTGCATCACTTTAAAAATATAAATGAAATACATTTCGATAATTATTAATACAATAATTTTTAAGCAATAAATGTGTATCTGGAATTAGATATGAATTTAATTCTAATTAGAATTTTTGCTCAATGCGATATTTAAAATGCGGCACTATAAGAAAGAGAGCAGATAATTATCCAAATTTCAGGGTAAATGCACCTCACTAAGTTACCTAAATGATATAAAATGCACAACAGGCTCGACGCACTGTTCTTCTCCTTACAGTTGGGTTTGTATATCATTGGGCACCTCTGCTTTTATCAGCATTTTGTACTGTTAACTCCAAACCCAATGTTTCCTAGTTCCAGTTGCTCGGGTCACCCACTTTATTAATAAAGTCCGAATCCTTTAATGGAATCTAGGTGTAACTCTCTAGTATGGATGATGCCTAAAGAAGTTAATCTAGGGAGGGGTAAGAGCCTCGCATTTGTAAATGATATGCTTGGCCGTTTCTTGCTGAAACAGTCCCATTTTATGGAAGTGTTTTCTGAAATAGTAGTGCCCAGTTATGAAGCCTACGATTAAACGCATCTTCTGCCTAGAGCATCTTAGAATTTTAGAGGCAATCCTCGCTGATGATCCACAGATCATACTTTTAGCGTGGGTTTGACCAGGAATGATGAGCCAAGCTTCATACATCTTCCGTTTTTCCCATCTAAGAACATTGTTTTTTGCGGTCTTCAAATTGATCCCACAAAAAGGTTCTGCACCAATGGGAGCAAAAGACGCACTTTTACGCACTGTTAATAAGATATAAGGGAAGAAGTCTGCTGAGTTTTCAATTTTAATCCCGTTATTTCTGTAACACAACCTAAGAATTTTGTTCTTGTCTCAGAGAACGCGTGAAATAGCAGAGAATGCCAATCTGTCGTAAACGAAGGTAGTTTCAGCAAAGCAGATGATTTTACGAGTGGTATAGAAATGCTGGTGGGTTTATTTATCATATTTCAGCTGACACTTTCCTTTAGATGCATCTACAGTTCAGCTGCTGTGTCGAAAAGGATTGAAACAAAGAAATGTAGTATGTTTGAGTGGTGCCGGTGCAGTCAAAGTGATGTCAGCTGTCATCCGCCGGCAAACAATAGTGACTTCTTAAGTCTTTTTTTTTTGTGCAGCATGTTCAAGACACCTTGAATGTTCCCGTATCAACTAGGACCATTTCTCGTCAATCACCAATTGGTTGGTAGTGATCTGCACTTATGGGTTTCGCTAAAACTACCATTCACCCTACAGCATAGACTCCAAAGCCTCTGCAATAGTGCTAGGATATCGCGATATGGAAGACGGAATGTTAAAAAATGGTGTTCTAAAATGAATCATGTTTCTGTTTTTCCAATGATACTCACTTTGTAAGAGTATTGCGTCGACGTAAAGACAAGTTCAATCGACAAGGAGGCATGCTGGTTACAATATCTTGTCTTCAGAGGATATCCAGTGCCCATTTTCAATAGGATAACACCCTAACCCACACTGCTTTCGTCCACCATCATGAACTTCAAGTGATATAGATCTTTCTTTAGTCACTGTCCCTTTTAATCTCTCACCAATTGAACACATTTGAGATGTGATTGGATGCCAATAACAGACCCTACCACTGCCGCGTTCAGGCAACGAACTATGGTAAATAATTAATAGAGGCTGGAGATCTATTTTTCAGGATGTCATCCATAATTTCCCTAAATCTGTATATAGATGTATTGCTTCGTGCTCTTAAGTCCACGATGATCCTACAGTTTACGCAGCCCACCGTTGATTTCGCTCTGTATAATGAATATCCTTTCGAAATAAAGATAAACTGTTATTCGTGGATGTCTCTCTCATTTTGCATCAAGTTTTGGAAACTACCTCGTGGTGTTGCATTTCCACACACACACACAATGTCGCATAGTATATCACAAGTTCTTATTTTTTCTATATCTCAGTGCAAAAATTGAAATATATAATTTACCACTGTATAATCCTCAATTAAAAATTTGAATAAAAAAAATGGTTTTAATAATCATTCTAGTAATAACCAATTTAATAAACATTCTACTTACATTTTATAGATAATTTTAAAAATCTCTTGTAAGCTTTTATTTTCTAAAAAGTAAGAATGGCATTCGACATTGCGCTGCTCCACTTTTCCAACTGAGCCATATTTTGTGTGGAGTCCGATTTCTTCAGTACACACATGCCATAGGAACCCGTTTATAGGGTAGGCAACCAATCACACCTCATTCATACAAAGAAGGGACAAAGACAGGATAGATAAGGGAAAAAGTACATCCATGCCCGAACCGGGATTCAAACCCAGGACCTCCTTAACCGCAGTCAAGGCACACTGGCCACTAGACAAGTTGGCCGGCTTTACAAACTGTAGAAAACGTATTTGAAAGTCTTTATTAATGGCAAGGCAGCAAACATTAATAAAAAAATATTTTTTAGATTCTTATTCTGTTAATTATCTTTTTATATCCAATTAATTTATTTCATTCACACTATGTTTTACAGTGACATTTATTACTTATTATTCCTGTATCTTATTTTATTATATTTCCTATAAAAAAATGACTTAAAATATATTTTAGTTACTCTCTCTTCCTATTCAAACTTACCTAAATTGATTACTTTATTAAGAGAAAAAAAACATGATCTTAAATTTTATGTATTTAATAGCGCTATTCGTATTACACATTATTATTTTAAGTGTTGAGTTTCTTAAAGTAAGAATGATAAAAATCGAAAAAATAATATCATAATAGGATTTTCTTAGCAAATATAACTCGTTCTAAAATGTACAAATAATTCAAAGTTAACGGAATTAATACCAGATAAGAGAAATTACTATCCTCAAATCCAGAGGAAAGAAGCCGAACTGGCACCCGCATAGTTAGCGCTCTTGCCTTCGGTTCAACAGTTCGTAGGTTCGAATCCCACCTTGGGCATGGATGTTTGTAGTGGTTCGATATCCACTTTAAACCGTAGGTCCCGGTCTAATGAGCTCTCGTGTGCAAAAATGACCGTTGAGCGACAAACCAACCAATCCAGGGGATAGAAATTTGTATTAATATTCTAATATAGTCAAAAAAAAATTTCAATCAAAAAAGCATTACATTTGAATACTGCAGAAGCGGAAAATTTAACTAGAATAGTTCTCTTTTAGCGTTATTCATAACAGCTTTCTTTTCAAGAACAATTTAGTTATACTGAAATTGTGATTAATTTTACTCTCAATTCAAGTTTACCACAAGTAATATAAAATTAAGAATTTAATTTATCTTAAATTATATAGAAAAGGGGAAAGAAAAAATCACACTTTCTCAGAAAGCAACATTAATATTTTAATTTACTTGTAACAATCAAACGAGTAACATTAAGTATATATATATAACTGATTAATATTAATAATTTAATATTAATCTAATTGATAAAATGAGTAGATTTGCCGCAAAATTTGGAAATATGAAATATTAGGAAGGTCACGCAAATAAACAATAGCACACAGTAGTTCTCTAACTACTATTGATTATATTGCTATCTAGATTAAAGCAGATAAATTACTTCTGACCTTCTATTATTTAAATAGATATTACTTTTCGAGTGATTGCAGTAAATTGTTAATCTGTTAACATATTACTTAACATTTTCTGTTTACTAATACAATTGTAGAATGAAGTAAATATATATATATATATATATATATATATATATATATATATATATATATATATATATATATATATGTATGTAATCTAACAGGAAACAGCTCACAACATCTGATTATTGAGTTTATATAACTGCAATAAAAATATACATATGATATATAAAAGTAAAATGGCATTGAAAATGAACTGAGAAACGATGTAAAGTTGAATACAAACTTTAATTCTCCTGAATAAGCAAGGTATATCCTTGATTTTTTGGTGTTTATAAATTCCAATGAGCCAAAAAGATTCAAGTTGCCTTAAGTATACATGACCTTGTTATCTCATTTTTTTAAAAATCATATTTGCAAGAATATGAATTATTAAAAGAAAGCAAAAACCTTCAAAGTAGATAGATTTACTAAACAGAGATAAAAAATAATTTTATAAATATTTTACACGGATGTAGTTTTTATGAATTTAAATCACATGAATTAGATTTTTAATACGTCTCTTCTAACTGATATGCTATTTAAAATATATTCACAAGTACTTTTTTTAAATATTTTTTTTCAAACTCTCAGTCACTGAATATTAAAAATTTTCAATGTCAACATATGTATAATGACCACTGAAAAATGTATTACAACAGGTTTTCTGTAATTAAATTCATATACGCCATTATATTAGAATGGGAAGCGTTTTATTCACTTCATTCAGTATTCATTTTTGTTTCATTTTTATGTTATTCATTACAATTAAACAAAATATAAAAGAAACATTTAGATAAAGTTAGTTTCAGAAAATAAATTAATAATTTATATAAGGTGTATAATTAATGATGCTCAAAGATAAATAATAATAATTCTTAGATTACAATTTGACTAGGGTGTTTCTAGGTATTGTTAAGCTTTCATTTCAACAGTTTCTGTATTCGATTTCCATCTTGGATTAAGATTTTTGTAACTATTTAGAATCCCTTTTAAACTGCATCTATATATTCGCTTTTTTGGTGTCTTTTTTTCAATTATTTATATCATATTGTCCGATATTTGACCAAAAATGAAAATCATAGAGGTATCAAATTTTGTTCTTGTTTACTTTAATTTCTTGGGGAAAGATCTCGAAAGCTATGGCTTGCAAACACCTGTTCTGTTGCTCCAAGGCTGCTTGATTGAACTCGTATTTAAATTTTTCAGATTATTTTTCTTTTTTTATTTTAGTTTCCTATACCTTAGTAAAAAAAACTTCTGTGTGCTTGGTAGTGACCAAAGATTTGATTTTTTTAGTCTAACATAAACTACATTTCATCTGTAGAAGATGTGACCTCTCACCTTTTTGGAAATCTTTTCAAGAGTAAAAAGCAGGATTAAAACCACATGAATTGTTCCTCCAGAGCACCAATGGTATCAATGTTCTCATCTGGGAAGGTCACTGGCTCACGGCTTTAAAAGACAGAAACAAATAACTCTCGCCCGCTTTTGAAGTGGTCACCTCAAATCATTAAACTTTTCTGAGGGCACCAAACAATTTCGAGACCTGTACCAACTATTTCGCTGAACCAGCTTCTCCAGAACACATCCTTAAGTGATCTAAGCATGATTTATACAACGATCGTTTGATGGTACTAGAATTTTTGGGGGTGTTTAAAGTTATGGACCTGATGTGGCGCTGCTGGCCAAAGGGGACATGCAACAGCAACAGAAGATGTGATGTAGTATGACCACCTATAAAGGATCCAATCCAAAACCATATTTTTACTACCTTAATGTTCATGCCTTCCGATCATATTGAATCGATTACAGCACATAATTTTATTCCGTACTCCCTGAAAAGCCCAAAGCAAGGCTTTATCATGGAACCTGTGAAAGTCATCTGTGTGTGAAGTTTTTTAATCTCCTTCAGTATTGATGTCAATTTTTTATTTTTCTTTACACAATGACTTTGCACTTAGCAGCAGTGTAAAACGGATGAATAAAATTACTGTCTGGTTAAGTAGAGACCATTAAATGGTCGAGACATATAACTGCTATTGCATATGCCTTTGTATCTGTTACCACAAAGAACTTGAAACAATTATACTAAATTTTCATTCAAGAGCTTAGAGATAGCAAAACTATTCACTTTCTTTATATTCACAAGATGGTCATAAAACTTTTATAAAGTTCCGTATATTCGAAATGTTCTTTGAATGATTAAATTTTAATTTTAAATTATTTAATTACCTATAAATGAGCTAGAAGAAATAATACAATTAGAAGTTCCGACAGATTTGAACTAGTTTCGAGCCACTAATCATTTACTCACCTTAATAAAATGGATTCTCGAAAGTGAAAAAGGTTTACTTACTGTGTGCTCGAATTTTCATTTTATATATATATATATATATATATATATATATATATATATATATATATATATATATATATATATATATATATATATATATATATATATATAAATTATCATCTGCATTTTCTGATCTCTGTATTTTTTTTCTACTGTTTCTCGTTACAAGGTCAGAGCTTTTAAAAGCTAAAATAACAGAATCCATCTAAGTAAAAATAATGAAAATACATAAAGGTACAGAAGGAAAAGTTGAATATAACTATTGGAATTACATTGAGTAAGCTATTTTTTTCTCAATCCTACTTTCCATTTATTTACAATTCAAATATTGCTGTTTTTAAAATAAACTTTATTGGTTATATCTTTTCATAGGGATTTAAAAATTAGCCAAAGACCCACCAATCTCTTCAATAATTGATCTTCAAATGACTCATAAATTGCTTTATAGCATAAAGTCTGCGCTCTTCTTGATAGCACAGGAATATCGCTTTGAATCTTCCCTTACCTATTAATATCCATTATATATGTATTTGTTCAGTTATTTACAAAATTATAGAAAAACTGAAAAGCACATATATATTTGAAATGAAATTTACAATAATTGGTTAAAGAGAAAGAGAAGGCTTTTCGAATGAAGATTTCTTCAATCCGCCAATTACTCCAATGGTTTTTAGTACATCCTCCTACAACTCAGAAGGAAAAAAAATTTTTTGAAGCGTGGAATTAGTGGCTTTCAAAATTCAGTTCAGCGTGACGTGTTATGAACCTTCTGACATTGTTCGAAATTTATTATCTCATTCAGCAATTTAGCAGTGACTTCACGCGAAAATTAACCTACGAAAATGTCTCGATTAGCATATTCTAGCAGTTATTCTAGGTTATTGCTCTATTCACTCCCTCTCTTTTTTCATTTGAAAGCTTATTAATTTGTTTTATCGTCTGCTGCATCTTCCAGATAAGAAGATATCATAAATTCGAATGTTCAGTGATTGTCGAACAATTTTAAACTAGCTTTATCAATCGTAAATTAGCTAGTATTTCTTTTTCTTAAAATTACTCAATGGCATTGATCTTGAAGTCTTGACTCCAGATCATAACTTTCAAGTTTTTAAGATGAAATATTCTATGCTGAGCCATTCGATGAAGAAGTTCTCATTAAAGAGAAAGAGAAGAGAAGGAAGAAAATTACTCAATGGCATTGATCTTGTAGTCTTGACTCCAGATCATAACTTTCAAGTTTTTAAGATGAAATATTCTATGCTGAGCCATTCGATGAAGAAGTTCTCATTAAAGAGAAAGAGATGAGAAGGAAGAAAATTACTCAATGGCATTGATCTTGTAGTCTTGACTCCAGATCATCACTTTCAAGTTTTTAAGATGAAATATTCTATGCTGAGCCATTCGATGAAGAAGTTCTCATTAAAGAGAAAGAGAAGAGAAGGAAGAAAATTACTCAATGGCATTGATCTTGTAGTCTTGACTCCAGATCATCACTTTTAAGTTTTTAAGATGAAATATTCTATGCTGAGCCATTTGATGAAGAAGTTCTCATTAAAGAGAAAGAGAAGAGAAGGAAGAAAATTACTCAATGGCATTGATCTTGTAGTCTTGACTCCAGATCATAACTTTCAAGTTTTTAAGATGAAATATTCTATGCTGAGCCATTCAATGAAGAAGTTCTCATTCCCCCATCTATGCAAAGATATACTTACTTACTTATAAAGATACATTTTTTACTGATATTTAATTATTTCATAAGAAAATCAATAAATGTATAAATTTTCCTTCAAATTAATTTTCATTAAAAAAATAATATATTTCGTTAATAGTTATATTTTGAACAAATTGCTTCATTCCAAAAACAGTATCTTAAACTATCAGTAGTAGCAACACAACAGAATTGAAAATTCTAATCAAGAGCTGATGCCACATAGTTTTGAAAATAGAAAATTACAGTTCATAAATATGAACTTATTAGTTCAAAGAATTTAAGTTTCAAAAATGAACTTGGTAGTATAAAACAATAAGTGGGCTCGAATTAGTTACATAATAATTAACAAAAGAAAAATTCCTTTTTTAAATTAAAAATTGTTCAAAAATCGTTTTTATATGGGCATTTATAAGATTTCGACTGACCTTATAAATGTGCATATAAAAATAATTTTTGAACTGCTTTTCAGATTTATATGCACATTTATGACTTATTTTTTACTTAATAGTCGAAGTAAAAGTTATAGAAGTTTTTGGAAATATTTCTAGAGTTAATAAGAATGGTTATCGCAAGCACATAATTTTAGAGTAGAGTTGAATTGTTTTTCCTACTGATGAGAGTCGGTTTCGATTTTGCAGAAAATCTGAGTGGCTAATTTGGATTTAAAGTTTTTATTTTTCCAAATGTCAAAAGTAGAATTTAGGTTTTATTAAAAAACAGTATTTAATTTTGCTGCCGTCACATGCAACATAAATTGTATTACTCTCAAAAGAAGAAACAAAAGCATCATAATTAATAAAAAGAAGGTTTAAACTGAAAAAATTATGAAATAGTGGGTTTTAGTTTTTTATGTTTATACTTGTGTGAAGGGCATAAATATATTTTATTCAGAGCATACACATTATACACATACTATAAACACCTTAATTCATCGATAATAAATACAAAATTATTTGATAATATTTTATTAAAGTATATTTTGCAAGTTTTACTATTACTGCAATTTGACACTGAATAATTATGACATACATTTAAATAGATTTAATCGTATGTTCAAATTATTATTTTTTTCCAATGGCGGGCACAAGAGGGCTTGAACCCGATGCCACAACAACGCTAAAGACTGCTACTCATTTCTCGTTACCCAGCGGGCACCTGTGAACCAAGTCACGGAGGCGGGTAGCGTTACCCGCGCCATACCACCACAAACCCGTTTATAGGGCGGGCCACATTCATACATCATCACGGTAGAAAGGATAGAGAAACACAGTGAGAACAGAGAAGGAAAGAAATATCCATGCCCGAACCGGGATTCGAACCCGGGACCCACAGCTCAGGAGTCAGGAACGCTAACCACTCAGCCAATCGGTCGGCTGTTCAAATTATTATTGAAGTTAAAAAAAATCCATAATAATTGAATTTTATGGCAAACTTTTATATGAACGTGCAAAGTTTCTCATAATAGTAATTTTTTATAAGCCTTTATTTAAATTATGGCCCACCCAATGGAATCGAATTCTGCCTAATAAAGGGATCACATAAATCCACCCACTCCATGAAGTGTCTGCTGATTCATCAATTTTTCGATATTCGTTAAAAATAGGGTGTAACATCATCGGACATCATTTGCGTAACATCATCGGAAATACAACTACCGACTACATGATTCCAGACCTGATATAATAGAAAATTCATGCATGGATACAAGGATATTTTTGAGTGACGTCATCAACCTGGAACCAGGGGGTACGTGTACCTTCCTGGGGCTTGAGCAGCCACCAGGCGCGTCGGCAGGTGGTGGATCGCCGAATGTTCTGTAGGAATGACAGGATAGCCTTGAATATAGAATCAGAGGCCGCGAACCAGCTCCCGCAAACCCTGGTGTTATGCGATCCGTGCCTAGGGCTAATTGGCACCGCGGTATTGGTGTCTTAACGGAGCCTCTAGTTGCCTGGCGAACTTCTAGAGTAATTTGCCTTGCCCAGTAACTCAGGCAATGCTGGGTGGACTAATATTACCTGAGCTTTTTAATTGTTATTTTGTGGCTGAAAAGACACAAGAAATAACTAACCTTTCTGCATTTGCGGGTGAAGCCTCTGAAGTAGACCTTGCTGAAAAAGACAAGGGAACTCAGAAGCAATCTTGTAAAGGGGCAGTAATGAATCCTTCACTTGAGGTAGAAATGACCTCTAAACCATCTTCTTCTGGTGAAAGTCAGGAAGCTATCCTTAGCATGACTGACTTTCTGACCAGATGGGACTGTTTCAGCAAGACCCTATCTGCTGGAAATGTCAAACGCAAGAGGAAACGGCAGAGCATATCATTTACGAATGCGAGGCTCTTGCCCTCCCTGGATTAACTTCTTTAGGCATCATCTATACTAGAGAGTTACACCTAGACTCCATTAAAGGGTTATCGGACTTTATGAATAAAGTGGGTGACCCGAGCAACTGGAACTAGGAAACATTGGGTTTGGAGTTAATGGTACAAAATGCTGATAAAAGCAGAGGTGCCCAATGACATACAAACCCAATTCTAAGAAGAAGAAGAGAAGAAGAAGACGTCATCAAGATATCGGTAATCGCTTACATGAGCCCAAATTCTTTATTCTAAATTTTTGTTGAAAATTTATGTTTTCCAAATATTTCACTTTCAATGCAAACTAATTCACAGTTAATCAGCTAAGTTATTCATATTTAATTACATGAAACAATTTTTTTTCTGTCTGAAAAAAGTATAATTTTATTTTATCTTGTCAATGATTAAAATTTAAAAAAAGTATTTCATTATTGAGAAGCACGTAAATTTATTTTCATCTAAGAATAAAATTTTTTATACCAAACTAATATTTACGAATTTGTAGTTAAAATATTTTACTCTGGTATATATTATTTCAATAAGAATTTATTTTCCTACTAAGAGCCCCATTAATATTATGAACTTGCAATTTTCATTTGGTAATTATTTCAATATTAACTGAGGTATCATTGATTGAAACTAAACCTTTTATCTAAATTAATTCATATTCTTTTCGGTGTGTTATTTCCCTAAATATTCAATAGAAATCATTTTCGCAAGTTTTAAATCAGGAATCAATAATTCAATGTATCCTTTAAAATCATAACTAAAATCTTTCCAAGATGAAAATATTTTTAACAGGTGCCACTATTTTTTATTTGAATTACGAAGAATAATATTATACCATAATTGATCATAGTTGATAATTTATTTAGTTATTGTTTCAGTTAATGATTTTAAACTTTATTGTCACATTTTTTTTAAAAAAAATCTCTTTTGGAAAAGTATGTAATTTTATTTGCAACATTCAGGATTCCAAATAGTATTTTTCCCCAAAAAAACTTCGATATTAACATTCAAATAGCGTATAATAAATCATATAATTTAGTATCTTTGTCATATTATAATTTTATACTTTTCTTATATATAAGGTTTTTTGGATTATTCCAAGTTTTACATAGAAAAAAATATTTCAAAATTCTTCTACGTTCAAAAGCTGATTAAGTCAGGGACATATTGGGGCCCGAGCCTCCAAATTCAATACAAAGTTGGTTTTATGATGTTAATCGAATAGAAAGTGTTGTTGTTGTTACTAATGACATTTGGACAAGCCGTGCACGCTATGCCTTGGCTATGCGAATTTAAGTCAATTGGGAGCGTCTTTCGTTTTAATCAGAGCACCATGAAGGTGAAAGTACGACTTTGCTCTACACACATGCCATAGGTACCCGTTTATAGGGTAGGCAACCATTCACACATTATTCATACAAGGAAAGGACAAAGACAGGATGGATTGAGAGAGAAAGTACATCCATGCCCGGAACCGGGATTCGAACCCAGGACCTCCTCATCCGCAGTCAGGCACGCTGACCACTAGACAAGTTGGGCGGCAGAAAGCTTGTTGTTGCAAAGCAGAAACAGGCCTCAAAAGAGCTTCTGCCCCGGGCCCGTATTGAACTAAGTTGAGCCCTGGCAAAGTTTACTAATAACTGCGCAGTATATGGCTTTCGAAATTTTTTTATGTCTTACATATATTTGAGAAAATTTCTGCACAATTAATAGATTTACATGAATTTTGGTTTCGAGCTCTTATGATCGGCAATATCTCCTTAAATGGAATATTTCCTCTATAAATGTTTAATTAAGTGATGCTACTCTTAAGCTTCTGATCACACAAGTTAAAAAAGTTCGGAAACTTATTCGATTTATTCAATCTTAGTGCTTAGAATGGCCAAATTATATTGAAAAAATAGATAAAAATAAAATGTTATGTAGAAAGTATATATATATATATATATATATATATATATATATATATATATATATATATATATATATATATATATATATATATATAAAACAATTCAATTTGTGTACTGTTTACTAGAATAAATATATTTTTATTATAGTTTAATATTATTATATATACAGGGTGGCGCACGGCAGACGGATGAATATCAAAAGTCAATAAAACACAAAATATTAAAGAACAACGATATTTTTAATTTTGTTCTTATACACTGACAAGGGAAATTAGAGTTTAGACAGTTTTGAATAAAATATCGCCCAAATGGTGGCCCTCACACTCCATACATTGCCTAAGCCTTTTTCAGATATTTTCATGGACTCTTTCCAGCATTTCTACAGGAATCTGTTTGATGCTGACCTGAATGTTGCCTATAAGAGCTTCCAAGGTCCTAGGACGGTCGTTGTAGACGAGGGATTTTAGGTAGCCCCACAAGAAAAAATCACAGGGGGCCAAATCTGGAGACAGCGCTGGCCAGTGCAAATTGCCTCGCTTGGAGATGAGGCGCCCATGAATCGGTCACGCAAAACATCCATACAAACTCTTGCCGTATGGGCCTGGCCCCATCCTGCTGAAACCAGATGTCATCCAGGTTCATCTGCTCCAGTTCAGGCAAGAAAAATGTCTGGATCATATTGAGGTAACGTACAGAAGTCACAGTTGCCGCTCGATCATTTTCTTCAAAAAAGTAGGGCCCGATGATCCCCACCCTCGACAAAAGACACCACATTGTGACTCTGTCAGAGTGTAGGGGCCTCTGGTGGAGCTTCATAGGGTTTGTCCCACTCCAGTAGCGCATGTTCTGTTTATTTACACAACCGCTGAGGTGAAAATGTGCCTCGTCAGAGAAGAAAACAACAGAGTCTGGAGGCAACGCAGCAAGCATGTTTTCGCTACTGCGTTGACGTTTTTCATAATCCAGTGGTTTTAACTCTTGAGCAACAACCATCTTATAGGAGTGTAAATAGAGGTGTCCTTTGACGATTCTTTGAAGGGAACGTCTTGAAATTCCTAGAGCGCCAGCCTGTTTACGAAGGGAGCGCCTAGGAGACTGCTCAATCGCAGCTCGAACTCTCTCGATGTTTTCCGGGGTTGAGACAGTTCTCCTAGGGCCCCTCCTTATCGAGGACAAATTTCCTGTGTCCCTAAAGGCTTTCACCCACACAAAAATTCTGTTCCGATTGGGAACTCAACCGCGAGGGGCGATGCAGAATTCCGAACGGAAAGCGCGCTGCACGTGGACAATCGAACGGCCGTTTGAAAAATATGCTTCCACGCAAAACACACGCTGCGCTACAGACTATTCCATCTTGTGAACTGACCTTGATATGGAGACAAATTTCCGATCTCGCTCTTTCGAACCACACCTTCTTCGAGCAGAGCCAACGGTTAGGAAGCGAGCAATGGCCTTTTCAAATCCATCCGTCTGCAGTGCGCCACCCTGTACTATGGTGAAAAAAATATTATAGAAGAGGCGTATATATTAGTTTTTATGTTAGCGAGAGGTACAAATTGATTTACTTAATTTTTGATAAACTTATGTAATTTGATTGGTAAACAGATTCAATAAATTATTCTAATTTTCAGAGTATATTATTATATCACGCGAAGAATAAATAATTTAAGGTATGGAAATAAATTTACTTAAACTTGTGTCTGTGTTAATTTCACGGTTAGATTCACATAACACTATCTCTAAAGAATGTGTTTATTTTATAGGAAAATAAAGTTCTTTTGATGAGTGGAGTTAGTTGGTCATATTTCTTCTCACGAAGGCTAACTTAGCCAAAATCAGATCGCTGTTCGAAATGTATTTTATGCCACGATGAATCCAAAGAGGAATCCGAATTCACGAACAGCACAGGAAATAGAGCGCTAATAATTCATCTGCCAGCTCAATTTGGTGGTTCAAGTTAGAATTTTTAGTACACAAGTAATACCGAGTACAATAGAAGTATATTGAGTTGCAAATTTATCATATTGAAAGAAATTATTACAGAAGAATTTCAAAATGATTTTTACTCCATGATAATTTCATATAAATAACTTATAACTGACTTTGGAATCGCTTCGTTTCTGAAATTGAGTGTAGAACATACTGGACTGACAATGCAATTTTCGCTAAATCCATGTAAAAATGTATATGATGTAAGCACAAAAATATCGATGTCACAGTTCAATACTTATGTAAACCTCAAGGAAAGTAGTTGACTTAAGAGCAAATAACGATATTTATATAAACAAAAAGGGATAAACACTTTTAAAATGTATAATAATTACAAATACGTTAAAATAATACGATACATTTTTAAGACTTGGATCTCTTGCTACTTGAAAGCTATTCAACAACAATCTGTTCCGACGTTTATAATAGCCATGGTTTGTTTTAATTTTTAAAAAATGAAGTAAAAATTATCAAGACGAAAGCTTAATGGCATGAAAATAGTAAAATATGTATAATAAGCATATTTCAGAATAATAAAAACCATAGATGAACAACAAAATATTGAAACTGTAGCGAAGCAAATAAAATATATTAAGTCCTTTTTCCATTATTTCTAAGAAAGATAAAAAAAAACAATATGCATTTTTTAATGTTTAAAAAATTTAAATAACTCCTTGTTTATTTTTATAATTGCCCTTTTTTGCGTTTCTTGCCTTTTCATAAAAATCAATGCCTTGTTCAAGATCAGGATTGTTCGTCATCAGGATTTAGTCAAGGCAGACTAAAATTTTGTTATCACGAAAAAGTAGTTGTTAGCTGGCACTAAATCATTTCGATGGAATTATTTAATCTTACAAGAGGTGTTGAATAACCCTAACACCCCTTGTAAGACTCTAAAACCCCTCTCAAATGTTAACTGACGCCCATGATTTCCTTCACTCTCGAGTTTTAATGAAATGTGAAAATGAAATTAAAATTTACTAAACGAAATTACATGCAAAAAATCTTCAAATTCTTGGTTTTGATTTTTCTTATTGATAATTTTAGTTACTTATTTTTCCTTTTAAACTTTATTATTATTTTTTTAATTTTATGTCTAAATATTGTTTTTTTTTATTATTATTATCTTTGATTTCCAACCTTCTATTTACCTTATCATTTGAGCCTGGATATTTATTTAACAAATTATAAATGTTTTTCAAGTTAAGAAAACATATAATTTAAGAGGTTATTTAAAGCAATATATAGAAAATAAAATAATGGATTAATTATATTTAATAGCTTCATTTTTTATTTAGGGAAATACGTAAGATTACAAATGTTGGAAATGAATTTAGCAGCTATTAAAAATTTTTTTTAATTTCACTATAAACAATAAAAAATAATTGCTATCATTTCTATCTTTGATTCTAGAGGAATCACACTTATATACTTTATATTTTTTCCTCAAAATCTATATGAGTTACAAAACAAATTTGAAATAAAAATCTATCGTTTTAACATGATGTATAAGCTCATCTTAAAAAATATATTTACAAAGTAAAATGTTATTTTTTTAAAATTAGTATTAAAGGTAATAAATGTACGCTCAAAATATATATATATATATATATATATATATATAATTTTAATTCTTGATTTTATGGCATTAATTAGAGTGTACTCCACTGGTTAAGCATGCATACTTGATATATATATATTATATATATATATATATGTATATATATATATATATATATATATATATATATATATATATATATATATATATATATATATATATATATATATATATATATATATATACAAAATCAGAAAAAACAGAGGACCGTGGTAGCCAAGTGGTTAGGGTTTTGGCCTTCCGTTTCAGAAGAGCGAGGTTCGATTCCCAATGCCGCCAAAGACCCACTGAGTGCATGCGATATACGTACTCGTTAAATCTCTTGAATCGAAATTCCTTTGGTCGTTCGTTGAGCAGTTACCATAGGTGTAATGGTGTGAAGAAAATTTCCTCCCCCTTCAGATCAATGTCAAAATTGAAGGAGTGGATCCTTTGGTGGCGCCAACTATCGGAAGAATTTAGATCAAAGTCGTACTTTTACCTTAATGGTGCTTTGGTTAAACAAAAGACGCACCCTACTGACTTAAATTCGCATAGGAAGCTTGGCTTGTCCAAGTGTCATAAGTAACACCAACAACAGAAAAAACTATAGCCAAATGTTTGACGCCACTGATCGGATAGCACAACAGAGTAATAAGCTATTGAAAACAATTGATACTCGTGATGAGTACTGTTATCTGTGAGTACTTTTCATAGATAATTGATGCAGTTTTCATAATAGTCATACTCACGTGTCTGAAAGGATGAAACCTGAAAAGTTCTCAATCACCAGGAAAAATAGTTGTGCACAGAACTCACAAATTGATATGAGATACAATCACAGAATGCAAATTGTATCTCACATCTTCACTGTTCAACAAACGATCGTAAATGGGATCTTTTTTTCCAAAAAGGCGTAAATCTTTCAATTTTGTTTTTTAAAAATAACAGATGATAAATTTGGTGATACATAATTAATAAACATTCACATTTCAATCTTATTTTTAAGCAAATGTTTTTAACTGACTGTGATCTTATTTGATTGTATAGTGAGTCCTAAAAATTTAAATTTACTTGAAATATATACCACAGATTCTTTTATGAGAAGTAATTTTTTTGAATATTTCTTATTGTGCTTTGAATTTCATATTTCTAATAAAATCAGTTCTCCAAAAAGAATTTAAAAACAAATTTCTTCTAACATTTCATGTAATAAATTTATAAAAATCGTTGTGAATTATGATCACTTTTTCACCAAAAATTCATAAAATAAAAAATTATTCTTAACAAACTTTAGTATAAATAATCCTCTATTTTCAAAACTATTTCTTGAATTCGAGTTAAAACTAAATATCATGGCATTGTAATGTCTCACCATCGGCACTTCCGATTTTAAGATCCTATTTTTTTTTTTTTTTTTTTTTTTTTGATTCGGAGACTCTCGTTGTACGCGAAGCAGGCGAGAGAGATTGTCGCGAACCCATACATGACTCCTTGTAAATTTTGTTCTATTTTAATTAAATGTGTATGTTTCAAAATTGGAGTCATTTGTTTGTTTCATAACAGCATTATCAATGACGATAAACAAGCATAGAGAGTTAATTCATATTTATAGAAAAGAAATTATATTACAGTTAATTAAAGAACAACATCAAAGCTGCGATTGTCATACTCAAACCACTCATCGGTTACAAATTTCTCGTTATCGCATTAAATAACAAATTATACCTTAAATAAAATATTGTTTAAACATACGAAGGATAGCACAGGGTAAAAGTTAACAATCGGGTACCCCTTGATTCTTATGACGCCAAGATTGGTGCCAAGATGTGATTAATAAGATGACTACTACATAAAAGCTATTCAGAGGTAGGGTTATCAGAAATTGAATTATATCGCCAAGATGTATTGCTAAATTTATCGCCAACTTAATGGGCACCCGATTTTTCATCGAAACCCTAGTACATTCATACCGGGTTAATTTATGCTATCCAAATTGAATATTGATGTTCTTTGTGTCAAAAAAGATCTTTATTTATTGTTGCATCTTCATTCAGATTTAATCATTCCTATTCTAGTTTTAACTAAGAAACTCATCTATTACTTTATCCCGCTTTTTGATCACCAGTTGTTCAGAAAACTAAAACAGTTTTGGCCCTTAAAATATACTCGAGTAATCAGTACGGTCTTAAGCCTGGAAAGTTCGGGAAACTCTGGTACAGATCTTTAGATAAGCAAAACATAAAATATTCAACTTAGTGTCCTAAATATTCCTTTGAATGCCCATTTATATCCTGAAATCTAACAGTTCTGCCGATCATGCAAGATTATCAACTTGTCTAAAATTTCGCAGAGACGTACTTTTTGACTGCGGCAGAGCTTGGAAAATAACTTACGAAGAAAATAATTTGAGAGACAGTGCAAATAAATTTAATACAGAATTCTTATTTTAAATTCAATCATTATAAATAGAGATTGAACATCAAAGCAAATGGCACTCCAGACAACAATGAAAAACAAAATTAATGAATCCGTGGATCGATCTACACTGCCGGCCACATAAATTGCAACACCAAAAAAAGACAAGAGATATAACAACAAAATGTATGTAGATCAAAAATGTTGACCAAGTATCAAATGATTAAATTTATAGATTTTTGTGAAGTGGGGTTCTTGCCAAAATCAGTAGTTAGAGTAGCCGCCATTATTGGAGATCAAAACTACCACACACTTCGGCATTGATTCAAAAAGACTTTGGATGTGTTCTTGGGGTACAACAGACCAAGCAGCTTCCACACGTTGCCAAAGTTGATCTGGTGTGGCAGCTGGGGATGTAATCTGGGTCAATCGTTGAGCAACCATAGACCACATGTTTTCTATCGGTGAAAGATCCAAAGAGCGAGCTGGCCAGAGAAGCAATTCAATCTGGCGATTGACGAGGAAACTTTGGACAATGCGTGCCACGTGTGCTCGCGAATTATAATGTTGAAATTTGGCAAACTTGGAAGGTAAGGACGGACAACTGGTTCCAAAACCTCGGAGAAGTAGCTCTAGCTGTTTAAAGTACCGGCAATGTGTGACAGAGGAGTCCGAGAGTGATATCCAATACCTCCTTATACCATAATACCCGATGCAGGACCAGTATGGCGATGCATAACGCAGCTGTTCAGCATCCTCTCTCCACGGTGTCTTAAGACTCAAATGCGACCGTCGTGGTGTTGCAGATAGAAGCGTGATTCGTCAATAAAGACAATTTCATTCCATTCTGCCGTCCACATCCTTCTTTCATCGCACCATTGGCGGCGGAGACGTCTGTGGTTCTGCGTCAAGGGTAGACGAAGCAATGGACGTCTTGTGGACAGACCACTCTGCTGTAAACGGCGTCGAATGGTACGCGCAGACACTGGATGATGCGTTACAGACTGAATGTGCTGTGCTATGGTTCGTGATGTGGCTGAGCGATCCGTCACTGCCATGCGCACAATTTGCCTGTCATCACGTGAAGTGGTGCACTGAGGTGGATGCGATCGAACACGTCGGTCCGTCGTACCCTCCTGCATCCAACTATCACATATCCGTATTACAGTTGTTTGGTTTCGTCCAACGCGACTACCGATTTTCCTGAAAGATAATCCACAATCTCTGGCAGGCCATTATCCTTCCTCTGTCGAACTCGGATACTTGATCAAAAAATGATCGCTGTTTTCTACGAGGCATAATTGATCGTTTTTTATAACTACAAGAAAAACGTAATTTCCGAACTTAAAATCATCGAAATCTACGAGCTTTAAATAGAGCTTTGAAGTGGTCCACAGGCATTGACTCTAAGAGACTTTGGATGTGTTCTTAGAGTACAACAGACCAAGCAGCTTCCACACGTTACCAAAGTTGATCTGGTGTGGCAGCTGGGGATGTCATCTGGGTCAATCGTTGAGCCAACCATGGACCACATGTTTTCTATCGGTGAAAGATCCCAAAGAGCGAGCCTGGCCAGAGAAGCAATTCAATCTGGCGATTGATGAGGAACACTTTGGACAATGCATGCCACGTGTGGTCGCGCATTATAATATTGGACATTTAGCAAACTTGGAAGGCAAGGACGGACAACTGGCTCCAAGACCTCGGAGAAGTAGCTCTAGCTGTTTAAAGTACCGGCAATGCGTGACAAGAGGAGTGCGAGAGTGATATCCAATACCTGCTTATACCATAATACCCGATGCAGGACCAGTGTGGCGATGCATAACGCAGCTGTTCAGCATCCTCTCTCCACGGTGTCTTAAGACTCAAATGCGATGCGACCGTCGTGGTGTTGCAGATAGAAGCGTGATTCGACAATATCATTCCAGTCTGCCATCCACATCCTTCTTTCATCGCATCATTGGCGGCGGAGACGTCTATGTTTCTGCGTCAAGAGTAGACGTAGCAATGAACATCTTGCGGACAGACCATTCTGCTGTAAACGGTGTCGAATAGTACGCGCAGACACTGGACGATGCGTTACAGACTGAATGTGCTGTGCTTTGGTTCGTGATGTGGCTGAGCGATCCGTCACTGCCATGCGCACAATTTGCCTGCCATCACGTGTAGTGGTGCACTGAGGTGGATGCGATCGGACACGTCGGTCCACCGTACCATCCTGCATCCAACTATCACATATCCGCATTACAGTTGTTTGGCTTCGTCCAACACGACTACCTATTTCCCTGAAAGATAATCCCCAATCTCTCGACAGGCCATTATCCTTCCTCTGCCGAACTCGGATACTAGATCAAAAAATGATCACTCTTTTCTACGAGGCATAATTGATCGTTTTTTATAACTACAAGAAAAACGTAATTTCCGAACTTAAAATCGTCGAAATCTACGAGCTTTAAATAGAGCTTTGAAGTGGTGCCACAGGCGCGAGTGATATGTGTCTGCGCTGAAATTTTAATCATTTGCATATCTCACCTCCGCAAATGCATGTTGTAAATTTCATGTTATTTGCATGCTTCCTTCAGAGTGTTGCATTTACCATGGCCAGCAGTGTACATAAAAAAGTAGATTGAAGCAATGACGGTAGAATCTTCAAACACACAAACACGACAATCGTCGAAAGCAGACCAGATCACTCGGACCTAGTTGCCTACAGCAGTTAAGAGATTTTGGCTAATAGTAGTATGCACGATCTATCGGTCTGATAACATCTTAAACTAAAGCCAATAAACGAAAAATATCCATCAGAAGGTTATAAACATAAACGATATTTAATTAACACTATATACAAATGTGATACATATAGGGCGCGATAGTGACGACAGCTTCGGTCTGAGTTTTTAGTCCGACTGACAGTTCGTTCTTTTTCCCTGAATCACTGGTGCGGTACTGCCATCTGGTGTCGATGTTGGATTTGACATCTCTTGTGAGATCCCTGGTATTTTGCTGCCATCTGGTGGAATGTACTGGATTTAATGTTGTATGTGCGATCGCCACAAGATAAATGTGATTTTGCTTGAAGATCTTGCATTTTAGTTTGTCTTCCATATGATGAGATAAAGAGCTTTGTTTGCTAAAGTATTGTGCTACAGCTTTTAATTTTCGAGCCAAGTTAATAATGATTCGAAGTGTATATTAGTGTCCAGCAATAGTAGCCACCATCTCCTATGATTTATCATGACCTACTTTCCAACAAAAGAATCTCCAGTTGACCTCACCAATGATTTTATAGGTTTACTTGAGACTCGTTGAAGTCCTTTTGAAGCAACAAGATTCTTGGGTGTAACCTTAATAGAGGAATAACCTTAATTGAAGAATGAGGAATAGTTACCAGAGATATATTACCTGAGATATAGATGTGACTGTTTGCTGATTTAAAATTTAAAAACTCATTTATAACTTTATGGTCAGAAATGCCTTCGGATTTTCATAAATATTATATGTGTGTTATTGATTTTTAAAATACTATTTCATTTTCAAACACTTCAGCAATTCTTTTGATCTTAACTTTTTACTTATAATGCTAATATCAACATACAAACTTTGTTCTTAGCCCATGCAAATACAATCACATCTGAATCTACCAAACAACCACCCAGATAAATGTGTGTGTATAAAAGTGATATGCTTACTAACAATGGCTGGTAACTTTTATTAATGTTAATAAAATAACAAAATTAAAAAAGAAAAATTATTTTCATCAGATCAAAAATTTAGAGACAACTTCTTAGAAATGGGTCCACCTATTGCTTGGAGATAAACAGTTATATCCTTCAATTTCTGTAGTAAAACTATCCTTCTGAATAGTATTCTTGAATAGTTGAGAAAGTTTTATTTTAACTCGAATAAAACTAACGCAGAAACTGCATAATAGCGTGTAATTTTAATAACTTTTACCGAGAACTGCATTTTCAACCACTTTACAACTAATACCCCATCTCCAAATGGAGAACTTAACCTACAGCTCTTAATCCGTAATTTAGTCAAAATGTTCTTGATATAAAATCACACGAGATTTTTGGAAACATTCTTATCGCACCTTCAGTTTTACGTGCTGGAGAGCTCACTGTGACCGGGTTTGGCTGCAGCTCTCATTTTAAATGAAGCAATCTAATAAGTCACTAACTGTATCCGCTTACCTGCAGACTGAAAGGCCGATTTTCATCAACCTGCCTCTCAGAATTTTCAAGAAGGTTTTCGTGTATTTAACTGTCGAAAACTGCCGTTCGGTTTCCCCCCAGCGAATTCGTTTCCTCGCAAAATGGACCGTCGAGCGCGAACTTCAAAGGAGACCGCCTCGTCGGGGTGGAGGTGGGAGGCAGGGGATTTGTTCGACTATCGAAATGATGGACTGTTTTATTTTCGATCCTGAATTGCACTTGCTTTCTGGGAGAGGGAATCAAAAGATAGATCAGTACAGAGAGGAGGCATTAAAATACGAGGTTCATTTTTTTAACTACCTAATATTTCATAATAGGCATGTTTTTTTTATACATATATTTTTCTATGATAGTCCATTCATTTATTGATTAACAATATACCTGTGTGTGTTGAAAAGAAAAAAGAACACACAATCAGAGAAAAAATATGCTATTAAAATATAAATAATCATATTTCCAACAAAATATTAAAAAATATAAATCCACAGTTCAAATAATAGTTTTTATTTATTTATATTTAATAAGTGGAGCAATGTTGAAAATAACAAATCATAATTGTCTATAAAAATAAAATGAAACGTCAAAAAGTACTCGATGTTAAAAAAAATAGCTGATATGATTTTAACAAATAATTCTGTGTTATGATTTATTTTGATTTCTATAAAAACATGCGGAGTTATTTGATTCATCAAGTGCATGTAAATAACCTATAATGTGATATTGAATATGAATTGAAACTACTTATATTACGGATGTATGAGATAAAAGTCCCAAATCTTTGTTAGGAAACATGATTAATTAAATAAAAAATTGAGCAACAGAAGTTTTTTCAGGATAATGCGGATCAAAATATTTAACTTTGTAAAAGTGTTTGGCTGTAATCTTCTTATTATATGTAACAGATATTTGAATGAGAAAAAAATTCAAATTGTTGATAAATTATTCAGGATATTTAAATATCTTTTAAAAATAGTATGCACATTAAATATTTTATTTATTCACATCAGTTTAAAATTATAAAAAAATCATAATAAATATTAATAATTTAAATAAATATACAAATAAATATCATTTCTAAGAGTACCTTTTGAATTTATTAATTATTAAAAATAGAGGTTTCACCTTTTAAACTAATATTTAAAATTATTATATTTAAAAATGCTTAAATATTTGTATTTTTTTATGATAATTTTTGTATCATCTAAAATTTAATCAAGTATTTATAAATAGATATATCATTTTTATTTTTGGGAGATTAAGGTAAAACAACAAAATATTTCATAAAATCTTAAATTAAATTAAAATGATTGAAATCAAATAAAAAAAAAGAAAACTTGTTTAACAAAATTGAGAAGTCATGAGAAATTCACAAAATATCTCATTTGGGTTTTAGGGAAAACAAATAACTCGAACATTGTGAACAATCAGAAGAGAGAGAAAACGAGTTTGTGATGATCTTGTTGTGAAAGAGGCTTGATTAAGTGATGGGTTCTATACCTGAACCACTCCATGATCCATTGTGCTTACTAATATCGATTATAGCAACTAAAATAAATCAGGATGGCAATTTTCTTCCTCTCATTTGGCTTGAAGAGCTTGATTAAGTGATGGGTACTATACCTGAACCACTCCATGATCCATTGTGCTTACTAATATCGATTATAGCAGCTAAAATAAATCAGGATGGCAATTTTCTTCCTCTCATTTGGCTTGAAGAGCTTGATTAAGTGATGGGTACTATACCTGAACCACTCCATGATCCATTGTGCTTACTAATATCGATTATAGCAGCTAAAATAAATCAGGATGGCAATTTTCTTCCTCTCATTTGGCTTGAAGAGCTTGATTAAGTGATGGGTACTATACCTGAACCACTCCATGATCCATTGTGCTTACTAATATCGATTATAGCAGCTAAAATAAATCAGGATGGCAATTTTCTTCCTCTCATTTGGCTTGAAGAGCTTGATTAAGTGATGGGTACTATACCTGAACCACTCCATGATCCATTGTGCTTACTAATATCGATTATAGCAGCTAAAATAAATCAGGATGGCAATTTTCTTCCTCTCATTTGGCTTGAAGAGCTTGATTAAGTGATGGGTACTGTACCTGAACCACTCCATGATCCATTGTGCTTACTAATATCGATTATAGCAGCTAAAATAAATCAGGATGGCAATTTTCTTCCTCTCATTTGGCTTGAAGAGCTTGATTAAGTGATGGGTACTATACCTGAACCACTCCATGATCCATTGTGCTTACTAATATCGATTATAGCAGCTAAAATAAATCAGGATGGCAATTTTCTTCCTCTCATTTGGCTTGAAGAGCTTGATTAAGTGATGGGTACTGTACCTGAACCATTCCATGATCCATTGTGCTTACTAATATCGATTATAGCAGCTAAAATAAATCAGGATGGCAATTTTCTTCCTCTCATTTGGCTTGAAGAGCTTGATTAAGTGATGGGTACTATACCTGAACCACTCCATGATCCATTGTGCTTACTAATATCGATTATAGCAGCTAAAATAAATCAGGATGGCAATTTTCTTCCTCTCATTTGGCTTGAAGAGCTTGATTAAGTGATGGGTACTATACCTGAACCACTCCATGATCCATTGTGCTTACTAATATCGATTATAGCAGCTAAAATAAATCAGGATGGCAATTTTCTTCCTCTCATTTGGCTTGAAGAGCTTGATTAAGTGATGGATACTGTACCTGAACCACTCCATGATCCATTGTGCTTACTAATATCGATTATAGCAGCTAAAATAAATCAGGATGGCAATTTTCTTCCTCTCATTTGGCTTGAAGAGCTTGATTAAGTGATGGGTACTGTACCTGAACCACTCCATGATCCATTGTGCTTACTAATATCGATTATAGCAACTAAAATAAATCAGGATGGCAATTTTCTTCCTCTCATTTGGCTTGAAGAGCTTGATTAAGTGATGGGTACTGTACCTGAACCACTCCATGATCCATTGTGGTTACTAATATCGATTATAGCAGCTAAAATAAATCAGGATGGCAATTTTCTTCCTCTCATTTGGCTTGAAGAGGAAGGAGGCAGCTGAAGTGTCTACCTCATTACTTAATCGTGGTTCAAAATGAAGAGAAGATTGTGGCTATGTTTAACAACTTTTCTGTCGGCAGAAATATGCAGTAGAAAAGGAATTGTAAATACTCAGAAACACATTTATGATTTTCAAAATGAATCCTATGTTAATAATTGATAAAAAAATAATTAACCGTGTTAGTATTCATTAATGGTTATAAAGTATGAAAAATGGTGTATCAGCCTTTTAAACTACCTTTGGTATACCAAATCTCAACATTTGTTATTCAACCTATAAACAACACATTTTCAACTCTCCGCATTTATAATTCAACATAAAACTTTAACGGTCATTTGGAACATAAAGTTAAATTTCGACTTTGACAAAGTTGGAAATAATCTAACAGAATGGACTTACGAAGATTCTGAGTTATCGCACTATTTCTTAAGCCTATTGTGTTTAATCGAAAGAACTATAAACTTTTTTAAAAGAAAATTGTTGATTGTAATGAAGAACATAAACAAACTTAAGATTTAAGAAATCTTACTCTTGCATATTGCATACAAACTTACAGATATAGGTCAAAATAATAGGAATACCCATTTAAAAATGAGTCATCCTTCGACCGTCCAATAAACGGCTGCATAGTGTCGCAACAGTGTGCCACCTAGTGGCGGCGAAATAGAAGGTATCAGTCAAACATTTGGCTGAGTAAGATTTGTATGAGAAAATTCTGTTTTTAGCAAAGCGTTATTATGTCTGACCTTTCCGAAATTAAAAGGATGATTTGAGCTCTCCTCACTGGAACTTTCTAGTACAGAACAGCTAGCTTTATGGGTATTTCAAGGACGACTATGTCAGTGGTTATGATAGTTTACACAAACCAGGGTAAGGTGTCTTCTACTAAGCACAACAGTGGACGAAAGTCAAAGGACCGAGACGGGTGTTGCAGAGGACAGTCGCCCGAAGTTGCAATACTAAACTGCCGCAGACACATCCAAAACAAATACCAACCTATCAATGAAAACAAGTCAACGAGAGTTGCATGCTGCCAACATTTATTTCCAGAGTAGCTACTTCAATACCATTAGTTTCAACGCGGAATGCTATAAAGAAACTACAGTGTCATCGAGACCCGAACACAACCTCAATAAGAACATGTCAGCTGGTCTGATGAATCCTCATTTGCATAATCCTAGATCACCAGGCTTGTGTGCGTCTGGTGAATACCGGAAGAAGCATTTGATGTTGACTGCTTGGTTCCAATTGTGAAACATTGAAGGGGTCCTGTAATGGTACAGAGTCCAATATCTTCCCATGTACTAGAGCTCTTCGTTGTCTTGTTTGTTGTTGTTTCTCCTCCCCGAGACCAGGACTGCTGAATCAGGTCCATGAGTTCCTTCACAATGAAGAAATCCAGTACTAATAGGGAGTCTTGAACCAGGTCTTGCCTGGTAAGTCCCAGACAAGATAAAATGTGACCAGGGGAGTTTTGTGCAGATCACCTACAGCAGATTTCGAAGTTTTTATTGCCTCCAACGAAAGTCATCCTCGTCGTCTTAAGGGGAAGAATCACAGACGACCATTATTGAAACCTTCTGGCAGATCATCTTCATTCTATGCTTTAGACTCTCTTTCTGGGAGAGCATCCTGTGTTCCAAGATGACAACGCCCCCGCTCACACGCTTTCCTGTGTTCAAACATGATTTTATGAGCTTGATGATGAAATGGAAGTTGATATCCTTATACCCCTGATCTCATTATCATTGAGTCTTTGTGGGATTTTTTTGAGAACAAAATCCGTACTCGGTTTTCTTCTTCCCGCACGCCATATGAACTCGGGAAGGCACTGCACGAGGAATGGTTGCGAAATTCCGATGAAAGTTTTTCAAGGTCTTTATTTGTCAAACCTACGTCGAATACAAGTTGTCTTTTAGACCAAAGAGGAGCCAACCCCTTACTAATTAAAAATTTTAATTTTTTCACAGGTGAACGTATTATTTTGTCCTATACCCGTATATTTTTAGTGAATACGAAATCAATTTTAATTATATGTATGACAAAATAAAATAAAATTGAATGAAGAAAGAAATTGAAATATTAGATTGATAAATAATGTACTAACAGATTTTTTCCCTATCATATTTTATATAAATTTAATAATAGGAATAAAAATCTTTTAGTGCCAACGGATTTCTTAAATCAATGAGTATGTTTCTATACTTAATTAACAAATTTTAACATTTGGAAATGAGCTGTCACTTAGATTTGCGTAGCTAAGCTTGCTTTCATTTTAAGATAAATCATAACCAAAATTTAATCAGAGAAACAGTTGCTCAAAAGAATTAGAATAGCCTCTGTCTGTTAGGTTGATATTACATGGCATCAAAAATATTTCTCCAATAAAGAAGTTCACGGTCGCTTAGGTATATGATCACGCTTCTTGGAGATTAAGATCCCGAGTTCGAACCTGGGCATGGTTGAACAAAGGGAAGTAAGTATTACGTTTATACTAATTAAGTATGCATTACATGCATATACATAAGATCGGGTGTTTGGGAGCTATATTTATGTCTTCTTTTACAGAACATGAGTAAGGCCCACAACCAATGAAAAGCCCATCAGGAAATAAAATAACAGCCTATAACTATGCCTTACAAATGTCTTTGGCTGTTAAAGCGTCCCTCACGTGCTGTCCAACAAAGAGATTCATCATTCCCTAATGGTATGTTCTAACTTGTCGGAGAGTAAATTCCTAGGTTTCATTCTAGCTGTAGTTAAATAGTAGCAGGTAAATGTTTGATAACGTACATAATACAGACTTATAGAAAAGGGTTGCTGTAAAGCATGCCATAATTTACTCTGCCAATCTCTTCCTTTCATAGATAATTATCCGTTACCAAGTGCTATGAGGGAAAAAATAAGAAATACTCTCAAGTAACCACATTGACAGACATGGATGAAGAAAACTAAATTTCAATGTGCAGCTCCCGATGTATAACAATTGCTGGGAAGAAAGATATGATTCTGGGTTATGCTTGCTCGTCTAATAATTGGATGATTTGAATTCTGGTATATCGCCTTTTAGACGTGAATATAAGGCCTACCATCTACTAAAAATACTTCTGGAAGGAAGGCCCGACGCACACTTTGTTTCAAAATTCCTCTTAATTATTATATTAGTTTATCAGCTATAAGTACCAGTTACTGTAGCAGAACGTTTGAATAAATTACCACCGGAATAGTCGAAAATTTAGACATCTCATTTATAACATACAATGATAGATTAATATCCCTTATTG
Organism: Latrodectus hesperus; assembly: GCA_037975125.1. Lineage (NCBI taxonomy): Eukaryota > Metazoa > Arthropoda > Arachnida > Araneae > Theridiidae > Latrodectus > Latrodectus hesperus. The sequence continues at coordinate 1,109,299 of CM075858.1, read as the reverse complement.
CTTATGTTCTAAGATATATGATTGATTTTACATTCTACGACTTTAACAAACTGCACAGGTTTTCAAAATCAAAAAGATTTTCAGATTTGGTTGATCCTCAATAGAACTTTTGTACGAATTACAATTAAATTTGATTTGAGGCAGCAGTGGCAGGGTTTAAAACACTTCTTTCTTCCAACTTGAAGGTAATAGGGTATATACTGGCCCAACTAAAGATCCGACACGTTAGCTGATGCCAACTGGGGTATGTAAAATAGGTTGTAGTCGTAATTTCCTCGTAATTTAATATATATATATATATATATATATATATATATATATATATATATATATATATATATATATATATATATATATATATATATATATATATATATATAGATAGATAGATTCCGTACCACTACGAGCATCAACGCTCTAAGTGAAAATTAAACCTGTGGTGTGTTGGCAGTGGCAACTGATCCCATTCGTTCAGCAATGTAATTTTATACCATGGATGATTCTGGAAGGAAAACAGGGAGTTGGAATTGCTTTTCATACAAATCTTTTAGACATGCTGAGTATAGTTGAGAAATCTGAAGGTTTAGCTAGCCAATCTGTCTTCAGTTTTCAGAAAATGATCAATCACATGTGCACTATGTGATCGTGTTGGTTTCCATTATTATAAAATTCGAAATAATTGCATCCTGAATAAACGAATTTTATATTTATAACTTACGGCAGTCAAGGCTTCTTTTTCAAGATTATCAATGGTTGGTTATGCTGCTAACTAATATCAAGATAACAGACTGCCTTAGTGGTTGATTTCCACTACGACAGTCTGTAATCGTGATATTGGGTAGTATTAAATAATATGAAATTATGATATTAGAGAGAAATTATCTCTGCCTTAGTGGTGATTTCTCAGACAATATAGGATGAATAGCAGTTCCATGGTTCTTTCCGTATAAAAATATTTCGATAATGTAGTTAGGTTGAACTAGGACTCATCAGAAAGAGAAAAATTACCCACTTTTCCATATTATAATCTCAATTATCTCTGCATCAAGCCTTAATGGTTGATTTCTTAGACATTTTAAGATGGACAGTAGTTCCATGGCTCTTTCCGTATAAAAATATTTTAAGAATGCAGTTAGGTTGAACTAGGATTAATCAGAAAGAGAAAATTTACCCAATGTTTCATACTCTAATCTCAATTATCTCTGCATCATATCAAATGGACTCCTCTGTTCTTAAAGTGAGATGGGTGTAAGCAAGCGTTGCTCAGAAAGCTTTTTGGGAAAAGTAGCCCTTGAAATTTTCCTGCCTGTGTTAGCATATGATAGAGGTAAGTACCTGTAGTATGTCTACTACGCTTCTATGTAATAGAGAAATACCGATTTTCTTTTGTCCACGTGGCTCTTGTAATAGCTTTGCCCAAGCTTTTTCCCTCTGGTGTTGGACGGATTCTCCTCAAATATCTTCAAACTTTTGGAATATTCTCAAATTTTTCCAAAACATAAACATAGCCTAACAGGAATTCACTACCAGAATTGTTACCAGAACTTGAGATTGATCTGTTTCTATAGTCCAAGATATTCGCCAACTTATTCCATCAATTAAATGTGAGTTAATCACTCTCATTTGCAGTGTTTAAATTTAATCGATTTCTTTGAAGAACGCCAAGAATTAAAAGGAAGTCTGCCAGAATATGAAATACGGATTTTTCCATAGAAGCTTATAAAATTTGTTCATCAACGAACATCACTTATATTGACGTATTCAACATTTAAAATTTAAGCTTTTGTTTCGATGCAGTAACTTTGTGTTTTGTTTGATTTCCACTTTTCTCATGAAATACTGCAAAATATTAATTTCTTCTCATTTTAAACCCCAATGTAACAGAAAATAATTAGTTTTTATCATTTTTCGTATTCCAAAGTATTTTTGTCAGTTAACTCTCTTCATTTAAATATTCTTATTTAAAGAAATTACAGTGATAAATATGAATCCAAAACCATTTGGCAAATGATAATTAAAGATATTCAGTTCCTTATGAATTATAATGTGCTATAATTTTTGGTGTTTTTGCAATAATATATATTGTCTTTACAAAGGACGGTAAATAATTATAATTGCAAAGGTAGTTAAACATGCTTTATCAGAAAAAAAGAGAATGTAGTTTACAAAACGAATTGTAAATTATTAACGATTTAAGTAATTATTTTAAAGATTTCGCATATATAAAAAAATTTTCTGGATATAATATTAAAATTTTTGTAAATTTAATACTTATAAAAACTGCGATTAAATTTTTTGATTTGTATTCACTTTTAATTATACATTAAGTTCAATGCGCGTTTTGCAGTTACAGGTTAAAATTATCAACATCATATACTTTGCATCTAATAAATAGTCTTTCAAATTAAAATATTTGAAATTTGTCAGTTTTATTAATATGAAATTATACAAATAACAAATAAGCAGCATTATAAAAATTTAGTTTTGATTATCAAGAAATTAATGATAAAATTTCCTATATAATTTTGAAGACCCGAAGTAAATACGTTGGAAAAGAAGTAGTAGTTATTGTAATTGGAAGATAGTAGAGTTCTATATGTAACCCACACCTGGAGATCATTGTTCTTAAACTGCTTATGACGTCAAGAAGCCATTATGGTCCAATGTTATTTTCATGGTGTGGCGTGGAGTGGACAGGTGCCAGCTCGGGTGTCAATCTCGTCACTTAACCGCAATTCAAAATTATAAGGCAGTTGACTATGTCAAGTAGTTTTTTGGTAAAAATATAAATCTAAAACGTATTTTAATGCAACCAAAGTTCATACTCTCATACGATTTTATGAGCAATTTAAAATTCTATGTAGAAACTTCTCTATAAATATTCAATTCACAACTATGTTTAAAAGAATCTAACCATGAACTACAAATTTTGTCATTTTATCTTAAGGAAGTAATAATATTCTACTTGCGTTTGCCGAAACTTATCAGCGAAGATCTTTCGGATGCTCTATCATATTATCAGATTTTGTGTTCTGAAAATATTATAATTTTCAGATATAACTGTGGGTTAAAATGGCGAGAGATGTTAGACAACTTCACTCGACAATAATTCCGGAAAATAATATAAAGAGCAATGAAAGCTTCTAATATTCATTGCCACTATTCTTCGTTAGTATCCATTTCTATGATTACCGCACACTATTTTAAAAGTCGGAATTATACTACAAGCGATGATATTCGGCAGGTAAGATTACTTAGCATAAATCATTTGCTCTGGTCGGAAGCGTTAGTAGCAATCACGGGCGGCGGTGATAATTTAATAAAGATCTCGGCTCTTCTAGATTTGCATATATAAACACGAATTGCAATATTTGGTCATATGAATAATGCATGGCATAAGCACGCTTGTTCCCGCTCTACGCGAATTTCGCCACTTTCTTGATTGATCGTTTGCTGAACCGTTTCGGACCGAGAAACTAAATTGCAACGGAAGACCTCAAATTTGCATTTCGAATGTATTTCCTTTTTTCCTTTTTTTCCCCCTCCCCTTCATAGAAATTGTATTTATTTACTATTATAAGAATTCGAGTAAAAATGAAGAAACCGAGGAAAGAAAATGAATCATTTACGAATGAAAAGTATTTATTCTTATTTTCTTTTTGTCGTCTGCGTGCTTATTCTACTCGTTAGAATGGCAACATTCGTATTCGTTAAGTTCTTGTGGAATTTTTCAATAAATTAAACCACATTGCTTGAAAATTTCCACATTGTGCTTTTGTCTTACATTAGGGATTGTATTAATTATTCATATTGTTGAAAATTTAAATTGCTGTGTGAAGTCTGAACTCGAATTAAGTTCTCGGGAGACAGGAAGACTGAAAGACTAGAAGAAGGAAACTATACTTGGAATAAATGAAGAAAAAATTATTTTTCATATTCCCTAAATTACTGATTTGTAGACGCATCTAAGATATTGATTAGAATAGAAAAAAAAATTAAAACTGACATGATACATTTTACGATTCTCAGTGCATAACTTTTTTATGGAAAATTTTCTGCTTTAATGTTGTTATTTATATTAGTCCCAACCAATAACTTTTTCCTAAATTTGAGGTATTAAATAATGATGATTGTTTCTCTTTCCAAAAAGTTTTTTTTTCTTCATTTGTGGAAAACCTAAGACAATGAATAAAATGTTTTACCTGCACTGTGTTCAATGCACATTCGATAACACATATTGTTTTAAATTTAAGTAAAAAGTAAAATTTTTAAAGTATTCTATAAATTATATATTCCTGTTGAAATTTTTTTTGTTGATTCTATTGATTTTAAATTATTTCTATTGAAATTATTTATCCTTTTTTTCTAAGCAAATGAAAAATTATCGGTAATGATTAATATGTCTAAAAAAATTTTTCTCAATTTTTATACACTTATGTAAAATGTCTATAAATAGACATCTTAATTGGTATTATTGTTAACAATTAAAATTCCAGTGGCTCAGTAGCTTGACGCCGCTTCCCGTAAGCTCAGCAAAGTGAAGCATCATTTGCCGCGGGCAGTGGTTGGGAGGGTGACCACGGTGTACTCTCCTTCACTGGGTTGCTGGAACTCCGTGGGTTGGGGACGTGTCCACGTTAATATGTGACGTCCAAAGTACTTCCGTTGGTGTGGCGTGGATGTGGATAGGAGGGTGCCAGCTCAGGTGTGGCTTCGTCACCTGACCGTGGTTCAAAATTACGTGGTACCTTAAAAAGAGCAAAGACGTACTTTCACCTTCGTGGTGCTCTGATCCAAACGAAAGACACTCTCTATTGACTTAATTCGAACTGCCAAAGACATAGCGAGCTTGGCTTGTCCAAGTGTCATCCAAGCAACAACAACACAATTAAAATGGCTATGTGTAGAATTTCTTATCGCTCTCTCTAACATAAAATACTTACTTTATGTTATTACATCATTTAAGAGGTAAATTGTTTAACGTTTACTTAAAAATATACTAAAATAAAAGTTAAAATAAAGGGCGAAGTATTTTAAAGCTTTCAGATGGCCTTGATACTATAATAAAAAACACGACTATAATAAAACAAAAAAGCACATAAATTAAAAAAAACTCAAATTATTTGATTCCTGATAAACTTGTTAGTTCAACATTTTACGATTCATCTATAATTAAACCAGATGCAAAAAAAATTTCCAAATTTAATTTTCCTTAAGCTGGATAGATGATTCAACCTTATAAAATTTTCCTCATTCAGTAAGCAAAATTAAAAAATTAATTGCTAAACATTCAGGAAATTAAATAACAAAAATTCCAAAAAGGAACATTTATTGGAAACATTAGAACGTAAAGTATGTGATGATTCTACCTGTTATTCATATATTTGTTGATTTTGGTTATTTCTGAACTTTTTGTTTTAATTAAAAACTTATTAGAAAGACTTACAAGAATCTATTTTATATAAATATGTATTCATTTGTCTTATTCATGTTTAAAAATAAATAAAAAAACATATCACATTTATTTTAATGAAAATTCGCTTAGAAAAAAGAAGGAATGAAACACAATATATAAAAATATAATATTTTATATTTAATTTGATTTACGAATGAAGTATTAGAGAACCACACTTTATCATTAAGATTTACAGATTTTAAACTTTTTTATGAACGTTCTTTTCGTAAGTCAAATTTTCTTACATTCCTTCATACACATTTTCATATGTTCTTTTAATTAATATTATTCATTTTTTTTCAATTTTTTTTAAAATACCTTACCTATTATAGGGAAAATAATAGAATAATAATTATTAATATCAATTTTCACATTAACTTCCAAAAAATAATCTGAATAATTGATAAAATGAAGCTCTTGCAGTAATTTTGATTTTAGATAAAAAAAATCCTTCCGTTTGTCCCTTATGTTAGAGATAATTTATTTAAGACATATATCTAAAAAATTAAAAATGGATTTTTTTTTCAAATTATAAATAATTCTTATCACATTTTTTTACTTATATACTTCTTTGAAATATGAAATTTATAAAAATATATTCAATAACACACACAAAAATTAATATTTGAAAATTTTATATAAAATGACATGGGGAATTTATACCTGAAACATGCAGTAAAATTCCCGATTTTTGTTACGGTTGATATTATTTCCACATGTTATCGAAAAAGAAAGACTAAAATTTAAACATATATGTATATATATATATATATATTATATATATATATATATATATATATATATATATATATATATATATATATATATATATATATATACATATATATGTAGGATCCAGAATTGTAAATAGATGTCGCTAGTTGACAGCGAGCATCGTATATGGTTCCAGACAACAGAGTAAGTCTTACAAAAGTAAGTAAGAGAGACTTACTGACTTACTTTTGTAATGCGGGTCTTGAGTAGGTGCTTCACCGATAATTGTTTGATATGCTATTGTTACCAGTGCGAATAGGCACTATAGCAAAATAGTTTTGTCCTTTTTAAATGTTATTGTTTGTCTAATATTTGTAAAATTAAAGTTTATCCGTTTCTTATAACTGTGTTTTGGTTACTAACCATTGACCATTGCACACCCACACACACACACACACACACACACACACACACACACATATATATACACACACACACACACACACATCACACATATATATATATATATATATATATATATATATATATATATATATATATATATATATATATATATATATACACATATTCTTCTTCATTGGCCTGACAACCCAGGGTGGGCCGATGCCTTCCTCAGAAGTGCATACCAGGACTCCCTGTTTTTGAACAAGGTCATCCAGATGAATCCAGGTCATTCGTCATCCAGTTTGTCACTTTTAGTGTTTTTAGGTCGTTTTCAAGGCATTCACGCCATCGGAGTTTCGGTCATCCTCTTCTTCTGGTGTCAATGCGAGCCAAGAAAATTTTTTCGTCACCCGATTGTCGTTCATAAGGCTCAAATGTCCTGCCCATTTTAATCTCTGTATTGAGATAAATTTAACAATATCTGGTTCTTTATATAGTTTATGAAGCTCAGAATTAGTTCTTCTTCGCCATGTATTCTCACATTTTATTCCACCAAATATGCTTCTTAAAGTTTTTCTTTCGAAAATGGAGATGGTTTCTTTGTCCTTCTCATACCAGTGTGTCCACGATATATATATTGTCTTGTGCCCGCTAGATTGGCGATATAGGGTGCGCTGCTCCACTTTTCCAACTGAACCGTATTTTGGTGTGGAATCTGACTTCTTCAGTACACACATGCCATAGATACCCGATTATAGGGTAGGCAATCATTCACAAACCCATTCATACAAAGACAGGATAGACAGAGAAAGTGCATCTATGCCGGAACATTCATTTTATATAATCCCTTACTATCAGTCAACTGTGGCATCAATCCGGCTGCTATTAATCAGTTGCGGACGTGCAATTGGATTTAGGTAAGATAAGCACGTTGTTCATTCCTTATGTTGCCTTGCTTTCATTTCAAAAATCACTTGTACAGAAGGAGAAGGATGGGACTTATTGCATTATCTCAAAATAAAACAGGCATAATAAGTCTAGGTTACAGAATAAATATGACGTAAAATCCTACGATGTCATATGTGTGCTTTTTTTTCTCGTCGCATTGTTTAGTTGAAAGTGTAAGCTAGTTCTCTCCACTTCCAAAAAATGTTTGCTACTATATTGATCTCGATCGTTCTTGTTAATATTGTGATTTGTCTTGCAAAAATGCGAAGTTATTTCCTGCGCTTCTTCTCTTCGAAACCACGACAAATCAGTTGTAAATTTAGGCTGAGTATCGAATAGCTCTTCATCATCGCTATATACCATTTCTCTTTGCTGTGGTTTTAGAGTTCAGGTCTTTCCCTCATCACAAAATTCATGGTAAACGGAATGACTTATAAGAGGAATCTTACGAATCAGAATCGATACAACCTAAATATACATCAGTGCTTCATCAAGCAACTTCAGTGAAGCTCTTCCATAATTATTAGAATATTCTCTCTCAACGATTTTCAAATAAAAATCTTTTTCCATCGAGTACGCGTGTAACGTTTCGTTTCGATAAATTGAGGTCATTTGCAAACATCCTTCTCAGTTATCATCTTTTCACCACTGTCGATGCCTAAGCTTTAAATCTTGGTGGGAGGACATAGATGTTGGTCAGTAATACGCTTCACCTGATTGTGATTAAAATTACCTCCGATTGCTTTCATAGAATTTCATCACAAGGGTCAAAGTATTCTAGATTGTGTTGGTATCTATTGAATTGTAGCTTGGCCTAACATTTAATAGTTCTTTAAATCGAATACATATTAAAAAAATAGTTTATTGAAACATTGACAAAACAAAAAAATTCAGCAGAATATAATATTATTCAAGAAGACTCAAATACCAAAAATCAAACTCTTGTGATTTAAATTGTTTTCAGAAGAGTCATGATTTATAATAAGTTGTAAAGAGAGGCTTTCCCATATTGTTTCCTCCCCCATCATTATTTTTGCCGTTAAAGAGCTAGCTTTCCCTTTAACTATGCATATCTTTTATTTTGTGTAAAAATGTATAAATATTATATATTCTCTTTTCGATTATAATATAAATTTTATTTCATCAACAAAAGTCCATAATACAAAAGGTACTTTTCCATTTCGCCAGCGCAAATCTCGCCAAGCGAAAATTAAGTCGCCAATTGGCGACAACACACAGTATACACATAAAAATTTTTAAATAATGTTGTTTTACATAAAAATTTTTAAATTTATTTATTCAATTGTTGTTCTCGTGTTTACGCTATGCGTGGAATGATGGGTGCCAGAGCCTCAATTTATTTACTTATTATATTAGATTACAATTTATCGGGTGATGCATATTTCAAAATCTTATTTTTTTAAATTATTTTTTATGTGAATTTGTTACGATTATTACTTTTTGAGATATATTTTTAAAATCCGATTTTTTTAGAGATATTTTATGAAATTATTAAATATGTATATATATAGCAACATAACATAAAATTATGAAATGGAAAAAAAAGACTCGAAATAAAGTCGTTGACAGTAAAAGGCCGTCACATGTTTTGGAAACGTAGCAGTAAAAGGTTACCAGCGGAGATATTCCCTCTAGCGCCGGCTATATCATTTTTGGCGACTTTATCGCCTGCGCTGGCGAAATGAAAAAGTACCATACAAAATTATAATGATCTTGAAGTATAGGTTTAAATAGAGAAAATATTTATTATAAAGATTTATATAAAGCAAATCTATTTGAGTTTACTAACGCAATGTTATGTCAAAAAATAATCATCCAAAATATGGAATCTTTTTAAAATAATTGCATTTTAGTTACCATTATTGACTTTTCTTAAATGAATTCCTACGAATTATTGTAAAAGAATTTTTAAAAATTAATTAAAATCCTAAGAATTCACTATTCTCTCCAAGAACTAGATGATTCTTGATATTTGAAGGAAAAAAATTTGCACTGTGCTCTGAAATCTGAGAAAATGAGGTGTCTCTGATGAAATTATCAAACAACCAGTTTAGAGGCATCAATTACTTCCATTGCTGTAGCAAAAAGTCAGCAACAGAATGTCACCAAATTATGTGTACAACTTTAGGTACTACTGTTGTATCATATGACATTGTGAAGGTTTGGTACCCAAAACTCAAAAACAAGGACAATAATGTTAAGAAATCAGAGCTCTATGTCTGTCATGTTGATGATGATGAAATCAGCTTTTGGGAAATTGTGGGATAAAATCAGTATTCGACCTCTCGAGAGCTAACTAAGAAATTGGACGTTAGTGCTGTGTCCTTTATTCGCCTTGTGCATTGCAGAAATTTGACGTAAAATTTCAACTGCTAGGTTCTGCATGAGTTGACTCAAGCAGACAAGGGCAGACATGTTCAATCCTGCACTAATCTGTTCCAATATCATCTCAAGAACAAAACTCTTGACCGAATAGTCACATTTGTGATGAAAAATGTATTTACTTCAGTAATGCAAGACGAAAAGGGGGTTGGTCTGTGCCCGGTGAACCATTAGACAAACGAAAAGATCATGCTTTGTGTCTGGAGGGATTGCCATAGCATTCTCCAGAAAGAGTATCTGGAAAAAGGTAAAACCATCGAGTGTAAGCGATGCTAGTCACATTATTAGATGCATTACAGCTAGATGCTAGTCCATATTGACGCTGCTGTCGAATCCAAATTCCAAATTGAGTTCCAGCGCAAGACTATTCCATAAAGATAGTGCAAGGCCTCATGTATCATCATTCACTTGCAGAGCTCAGTACGGACACGAACAGGATCTTTTTCCATACACATCCTATAGCCCCGACAACGCTCCTTCGGACAGCTACATTTTATCAGCCCTGCAGTCACATCTTGCAGGTGGTAGCTTCGATTCCGTACAGGACGTCCACAATGAGATTGATCTGTTTTTGAACTCACAGCAATCAATTTTCTGGGCTGAAAGCTTTGAAAAACTACCTAAACGTTGGGAAAAATCCTAGATTTGGGTGGTGATTACTACCTACACTAATAGTACTGCTTTCATTTTCTCTTTCTAACTTTAGTATGAACTATTTTTTAGTAGAAACTTTCGTTACAACCCAATAATTTCATGGTTATATTACAGTAAACAAAACACTATTAGTTTTCTAATTTAAACTCAAAACGACTGCATTGTTCATATAAATATCTTCAAGACAAACAGGAAATAATATTTACTTATATGCTCCTCATTTGTATTAACTTAAAAATAAAAGATTTCAAAATTCAGTGATTGTATTCAAAGATTTTAATTTAGAAACCGAGCAGCGAATGACAAGCACAAGGCTTACTAGGCTTCCCAAAAGTATGTTCTTACTTTCAGATAAAGGGAACACTTGAAGCAGTGAATTCAAAACAGGCTTGATATATTTAAAATCGAATTACTTACTACTACTTCCATTATACAAAATAAATTAAATTTTGCATTAACATAAATCGAAAACATATTCTATGTTTCGAATTATTTGATCACAAATATTTACCATTAATGAAATTCGTATTAAAATTTGTAATGTTACGCAATAAAATGGGAAACAAATACAAGTGGAACATTTTATAATTTTATTCCTTAGTGTTAACATACATGATAATATAATTAAAATTAATGCAAAATTAATTTTTTAAATTCAGGATGTTTCCTTCTCTATATGTCTATGTGGATAAATATAAATTATTTCATCACTTAACCGAACATAAGTGAAATAAAAAGGAGAAGTGAATTACAATTATCGTTATGCTTTTGATATTTGTATTTTTAATTTTTAATAAAGAAAATTATATCTGGGTTAATTATAACTATTTCAACTAACGACATCATTTTTAGAATGATTTTATAATTACTATCCGTGGATTTAAGATATTTATGATTCATTATCTTACGATTTGTGGAAAAAAAGTATAATTATCAATTAAAATATCTTAAAGTTTTGAATATAATAAGAATCTAAATCATTGATTAAAAAAAGGCATAAATTATCTTAGAATGATGAAATAACACAGTTACAAATTTGTCACCAAATAATTTTTCACAAGAAATTTTTAAATGCATAACACAGTCATAAATTAATCATTTCCTTATTTAATTTAATTCTAAATAAAAGTGGATTTAGAAAGAGTTAGAAGTTTACCAGATAAAATGTCATTTTGCAAAAACAACAATTATTTCCCCCCATTTAATAGTTGCTATTAAGCAAAAGTAGTAAAATAATATTTTAAAATTTCAATACATTCGAAAAAAACTTTTTTTTTTTATCAAACTAGCGCATTATTTAAAGGAAAAACAATTATTTCTCACCATTTTAAATAATACAAAAAGTTAACAAATATATTATTCATCATTTATCTTTACCAGAAGAAAAATATGAATACATCATAGCTTACCATTTATTTAATGTAATTATGTTCCATTTTCAAATTATTCCAATGTTTCTGCTCGCATAAAAAAAGCATTTATTATATACATAAAAAAAAATGTTTGCGCCAAACTTTATCTACGCAGATTTAAAAACTATCAAAAATTAAATTTTCCTAAGAAATAAAGGCGCTCATCGAAAAAGCAATATCTGCCACGGAAGAAAACCTATTTAATTAATTAATGTCGCTAGCACAGCCATGGCTTCATTAAAAGGAATAATTTAAACAATCTTCACGTCCACGCGTTCCATTCGAATCTTCAGCGGTGATCAAAGAGCATTTTAAATTTCCACCGACGCGATCCTTATTCACGGAAGTATTTTTCAAGAAGACGATGAATTGGTATTTAAGAATATTTAAGATGCATTTCTCTCCTCGCTTCTGAGGCTTTTAAGCGTTGTAAATAAATGAAGGCTTCGTTTTCTTGAGACTGTAATGAGGTAGGCATCTTTCCATTTCGAAAATGAATGCGAACGAAATATGGCGTTGTTTGGTGACCGAATTCGATATTTGATGCTCAAGTATTACGTACGGATTACGTATCTGCAGCAAAGTGTAATTGTTTACTTCAAGTAATTATTATAGGTCATCGTTGTAATCGGGGAGTTCCAAATTATAGTTACTCGTAAAAATAATTCCTTTTGTTAAATAAGTATATGCATATAATTAAAATTTAATTTTTCCTTGATATTAAAACAAAATAGCCTCATAATCGAATACCATATGAAATTTAAATCCTATTTACGAACTCCTTATTGCAAATGTAGATTAATTGTTCTCAACATCATAAATCACAGCAAATCTCGCATACAGTGTTTTCGAAACCACTCAATTAAATATCTTTAAAATTGAATAGTTTGGACTCCAACAAAATCTTCTTGTCCAAATTGTTTTTCATTAAAAATTTTTAAAGTATTTTTAATTATTAAAATTAAATGTCACGGCTTACAGTGCCCATATTTTATTTTCCCGACAGATGGCCCTGCGGTGCAAAAAAAAAAAAAAATCGACATTCAGAAAACTAATATCAAGTCTAAAATTAGTAACTTGAGAACATTATAAATAGAAATTTTTGGTCGAACAAAATCTGTACCAATCATTTTATTATACAATTTTTTAAATTTTTCCTTTATAATTTATCTTGAAGAGTTTCCGTTTATTTTAACATTGCATTATTAAAAACAAATCATTTTTTGAATTAATAAAATGAATGCATATTACTTAATAACTAAAAAAAATACTTTATATAAATTTATTGATATTGTTGACTGTTGTTGAGTTGATTTATATCTCTTACAAAAATTCTATTAAGTGTACTTTTGCTGGAAATACTTCTCCTTATTTTCCTTTCATTTTTTTTAAACGTTTTACTGAAGTAGCAATTTACGAAAGACTACATTTGTTTCACGAAAAATATGTGGTTGCAGAAGAATGATCTCTGAAAATTCTAAAAAATGAATTAACTGCATTTTTCTTTGTAATATTGTAATAGACTGAACATTTTTATTCCATGGTAATATATATCTTAGAAATATTACTAAAAAAGCAATGATGGAAAAGTCTTATTTATTTCCTTCAGAACAAATTACAATCAAATACTACCATATAGATAGATATGCTACTATGTGAGTGTACAAAAATTTCTAGTATTGTTTTGAGAACAGATCGTAAGCAAGTACTTTAAGGTATATCAGAAATGTTCCAGTATAAATGTATAAAAATAATTTCAAGAACTCATTGCGCATAGAAACAACTTAACTTTCCATAAAGTGTAATCTATCCTTCTAAATTATACAATAGATATCATCTTCAAATTTAATCTTGATTAAATCCATCATGACTGTTGGGCTTGGTATTTAGCTTTTAATTCAGAAGATGACGTGACCGATTTCCATTCCTTCAAAATAATACTGTGCTTATAATCCACGTCAATTAAGCAAATAACTGATTGATTATTTGAACTTTAATCAAGCCATTCTGGTAGATTAAAGTTGGTTAATAGATTACCTCGTCATTTGCAAATAAATAAAAAAATTTTTTTGATATCTCCAATTTTATTTTTATAATGTTAGAGATAATCAATAATAAACTACTACATACGAGGTATATCCAGAAAGTACGTTCCGTTTGGTTATAAAATTAAATTGTGTACAGATACAGAAAAATTATTTATTGCACAAAATTCTACAACTCTTAAACTACTTTTCTTATAACTGCCGAAATTTTGCAGGCATTTGTCATAGCGTGGCACAAGTTTTTGTATACCTTCTCCATAGAAGTTTGCCTCCTGTGTCTTCAACCAGTTGGAAACAGTTTCTTTCAGCTCTTCGTCATAGTTGAAGTGTTGACCTCCAAGGAAAGACTTGAGATGTAAGAACAGATGAAAGTCGCTAGGAGCGAAGTCAGGTCTGTACGGAGGATGGTCAAACACGTCCCAGCCAGCCGTCCTGGATCTTGTCATCAATCGCGTGAACCAGTTTTTCTGTAACCAAAGATGGACGCCCACTTCGTTCTTCATCGTGCACTTCACTACGTCCTTCATTGAACTGTCGGACCCATTTTCTTACCATAGAATCACTCATCGCATTTTGTCCGTAAACTTCGCAAATTTGCTGATAAATTTCAATTGGTTTCACTTTCCTAGCATTCAGAAAACGAATCACAGATCTGATTTCACAAGCGGCGGGTTTTTCAATCAACACCGACATTGTAAACAAGCACAACAAAGCGTACGTGCCTGACAGCGATCTCAAAATGGCGCACGTTTCTTATCCTTGATACAGAGAGTCTACCGCGCATGCGCGGAACTGCGATCACAGCGCTGCAGCAGAGATAAATTGAAACGGAACTTACTTTCTGGATATACCTCGTATATATATATACAGGGTGATCTTTTTTAAGTGACAGTATTTGGAGCGCCATGTAGCACGATCTAACACACAGCCGAAATGGCACCAAACTTGGTATTTAGACTTATCAAGACATAAGAAAAAAGATTCCGTAAAAGAAATTTAGTTCCGAAAATCGCCGATAGGGCCTTTTGTGGCGCTTCACAATGTATAAAATGTGAGAAAAGAAAAATACTAATACATACAATGTATAGTTAAATTACTAATGTTTATTTACTACATTAACTTCCCCGGTGAGGAATTAGACCACATTCAATGTGTGAGCACCGTTCTCAGAACTAACACCGTGCTTTCTGTGCACAACGTTCTCCACAGCCGTACGTAACATATCACGAGGAATATCCCGCACTGTCATTCCTATGTTGTCCTTTAGAGTAGACAAATTTGATGCTCCACCAACATAAATGCACGTTCCGGTAACGTGAGAGGCATGGCCACTGGAGCTCGTTTACTTCAGCTGAGATTATTTGTCGGAGCTGTCTACTACTTGCTTTTATAGTCCCTAATACTGGCACTGTCATCGCACAACATTTGCATTTGCTTTGATACTCGTGTTTTATGCTAATTCTCGTTATTGTAAGCTACAGCAGCGCCACAAAATACAATGGGGAATTTCGGGACTAAAATTCTTTTTTGCGGAATCCTTTTTCCCATGTCTTGATTAGTCTAAGTACCAAGTTTGGTGTCATTTCGACAATTAGATCACACTACAGGGAATTCCAAACACTGTCACTTTAAAAAAGAACACTATATATATATATATATATATATATATATATATATATATATATATATATATATATATATATATATATATATATATATATATATATATATATATATATATATATAGTGTTAAGTAATATAAATATAAAATGTATTTGTATTTTACATTTAGATTTAGATTACTTAATAAATTAATATAAAACATTAAACAAATGAAATTCTTCGACATTCTAGTTAAATGTTAATTTAAATGAAGTACAAAAAATATCGTTCGCGATTTTCTCAATTTCACTCATTGTTTTATAACTAATTTGCCTCAATATTAATTTAGATTCAAAAGCTTATTTATAATTTTATCTTTCATATGTTTTTTCTGAAATAATATTATAAAATAACAATAGACTGATAACTGGTGAATTAAAAAATTGCAAAAATAAGCTCGTAATGGAACTTAACTTTTAAAGAATTAAGAGGGAAAATAAAATTTGTGTGTATGTGGATGGTTGAAAATAAGTAAATCAAAATATATAATATGTAATTAATATACACATGTTTATATAAAGAAGCTTATATATTAATAATATTTTCTGATTTGTCTGAATCTTCAATTAAATAAATTTTGAGAAAATAATTTTTAATGAACCGTCTGATTTAAGATTCTTTTAAATAACTGGGATAAAAGCATATGAGTAATTAGCTCTTTGATATCTTATGTTAAGTAACTATGAAATAAAAATAATTAATTGCTTTAATTAATATTTAAAGAGATAAGCTTAATAATGGAAAATTTTTTCCCAAGAATTCACAGGTGATACTTTAATAATCGTTAAACCCAATATTAAAATAGTTAGAATTTTCTCTTGAGAGAGAAAATTGTTTTTTCAGCTTAAATAGCAAATTTCTTTAGTAAAAAATATTTTAAAATAGAATCTATTATGATTTAGATAAATTTGGCTGTGATTATTTTTTTTAACTGTGAATCAAATTGTATTTATGCATAGCATATCCGAATTTTGATATAGTCTAGATTCGAAAGATTAAATCTAATTGTTGTATACGATTTTTTTTTTAATATTTAAACAAAGAGTCTGCATGAAAGTCTAAATTCAAAAGATTAGAAAGCTTCATTTCTCTAGAATCAAGCAAAATAATTAAATACATTTCGAAAAAATCATTATAAACTTTATCCCTAAACAAAATCATAATACTGGAATGGATGAAAACATCAAAACAATGGCAGAAATAACAATTGTTAAGCTTATAAAAGATTTATAACTCCCCTATGAAAATGCTAGATTTAAAACTGTGGAAAAAATGCAGCTTTTTTAAAAATTATATTTAAATTTTAGAATACGGTTCATCATATGCTTACAATGATTTTTAATTTTGCTTACAATTATTTTCAGCAATGATTTTTCATTTTCACACAGTTGTTGATACTCAATATGCTTTTAGATTTAATTTCTTATTTAATATCATATCAAACTAAACGCTTCCAAGCACATATTGAGTATTGTAACCGTTCTAAGAGTTCTATTGGTCACAGTAGAAATGATGATGATTCATCCAGCAGAAAACCAAGACACGGCAACCCATATTATGATATCATCGCCATGCTTGCCACCCACCCTGTCTAGTGGTCAGAGTGCCTGACTACGGATAGGGAGGTCCTGGGTTTGAATCCCAGTTCAGGCATGAATGTACTATCTTTATCTATCCTGTCTCTGTCCTTTCCGTGTATGATTATGTTGTAAATGGTTGCCTACCTTATAAATGGGTCCCTATGGTATGTGTGTACTGAGGAAGTTGGACTCCACACCAAAATAGGGTTTAGTTGAAAAAGTGGAGCAGCGCATCCCATATTACCAGTCTAGCTGGCACACGACAACAACAACACCGCCATGCTTGACAGTTGAAAGAAAACAATCATTGTCCTACGATTCTGCGGCTGACTTCCGAACAGGCATCGTTTGTGGTAGAGAAGTGTGAAAGAAAAGTTAAAGAAAGTAGTATTAATGTTTTTCTAAATACTGTGTTGGGAAAATTCTTAAACAGAGGGTACTATTCAATGCGCAAGGTATAATAGATGGAAGATTATGGGGGAGGAGAGAACTGTTTCCAGTTATCCAAAAAAGTTTACGGTGGCTCTATTGAGAAGCTTGACTGCTTACAGGACCATCTCTATAGAATTAGAGAGTGGTGGACTCCACAAACTGTGTTTTCTGCGACTCTAATCTACCGATGATATTTGAACATTTAAATAATTGTACCGTACTTTCTCAGGATGATGACATTGTCCGGAACTATTGGAGCGTCGAGTAATGTTCAACATCCATAAAATGAATAAATATTCACATATTCGTTCTTATTTTCATAAGAAATCAAATGTTTTGACAACAGTTTTGACACCTTGCCAAAACGGTTTTCACAAATACTCATATATTGATATTATGACATTATTATAAATATATATTGACATTATTAGTAAGCTGAAGATGGATGAATAAAATATTAGGTTGGTGCGTATGAAATGTCGGATTCTTAAGTGATTGTATAAAACTGCATATCTTTCTTCAAAAGCTGTTTATTCAATCAAAGTATGCTCCATTCGCTTCAATACACTTCTCCCAACGAGATTTTAAAGCGTAGATGCCTGTCTTAAAAAATTTTGGTCTTTAGAATTAATAAACTCTGATATCGAGTTTTTTAGACTGTCTTCATTTTCATAGTGTTTGCCCCTTAAAAACAGCTCTAAATGCTTGAAAAAATGAAAATCGGTCGGCGAGAGATCCGGTGAATATGGTGGATGCTGCAATGATGAGCATACGTTTAACCGATCCAGCTTATTTCGCTCTGTCAGTGCGTGCGGTACCCACTTGTCCATCTTCTTAACCTTGCCAATCTCAGAAAGGTGTCTCAATATCGTTGTATGGTCAACTTTCATCCTGATAGCAAGTTCCCTCGTGGATACGGCTGGATCCGCTTCCACTAGAGCCTTCAGGTCATCATTCTTCACAGACGTTTTGGGTCTTCCGCGCGGCTCATTTTGCAGTGAAAAATCGCCAGTCCGAAATTTTTCGAACCAACGCTGCACTTTCCGATCGTTAACCGTATTCTCCCCAAACGCTTGGTTTATGTTGCGTGCAGCTTTTGCAGCACTATTACCAAGTTTGTACTCATATAAGAAAATGACGCGAATGTCGGCAGAATTCATATCGGCAATAAACTCAAAAGAAATAAAAAAGGGAAGACCTTCGAGAAAACCTATTTTGCTGAAATGAGTCTCTGGCAATGGACAATACGAGTATGAATGAGGTTATGCCAAATACAAAAGTATAACGAAAACAGGGAGGAAAACGTCCGCATGTAAAGAGAATCCGACATTTCATACGCACTAACCTAATATATTGATATTATTGGTAAGCTGAAGATGGATGAATAAAATATAATTATTTACTTCTACAAAACATTTAGGCTCCAGTTTTACATTTTGAATAAAGAGATAGAAAATTCCTTAAGTTGAGGTAATTCTTTATAACAGAAGCTTAGTAATTTTGAAAACTAAATACTAAAAAGTATATAAAATATTATTTCATCTTAACAAGTTTCGAACGAATATTTAACAACTCATACTCTGTGTGTTATCTTCAATGTTCCCTCGACATCTCTCTTATCTTAAAAACATTAAAAACAAATTGTTTTATTCCTTCTTAAGTATTATATAACTTAAAGAGCTTTTAACACAGATTCGTTACTCAGAACTTTAAAGTAAGGTCATAAACATGTTTTATTATTCATGCTCATAAACACTCTTTATGCAGAAATCGTCGTATTTGTGACCACCAGAATAAATACATTTTAAATTATGATTAAAATCCTTCAAATGTGATGTGGACTTTTCCAATTTTTTCCCGGATTTATTCGTTAAGTTGGAAAATTCGTTGAATTGAATTTAGTAAAATCGGAAAAACCACCTAAAGTATACTTCACAACATAATTTTACCTTTTTATACTGTAAAAATGGCAACAGCGACAACAGTGCATTTTAACAGTATTAATATTTTACGAAATAATAACATACATTACAGTAAAATGCACTTTTATATTATTTTAGTGCTGTATTAAAACTTAATAATTAGCAAATATATGTCGAATAATAACTAAGATAAATTTGTTATAATCCACAAAAATAGTCAAAATTTGATATTATGTTTAAGTCAAATTTAAGTTTCTTTAAGTAACTTATAGCCAACTTAAGTTTATTTAAATATCATAAATTCCGAAAGGGTAAAGGTAGTACTTACAAAAAGTATAAAAAAATTTAATTACTAAGCAATACTCTGCACTTAATTAAATTCTGAAAATTATCACCATGAACATTATATTCGTAAAATATTGATTTGCTTAGGGGAAATATAGCAGAACAATAAAAAAGAAATTACCAATGAAGAATAAATTTTAGCGCAAAATGTTCAAAATATATACTTAGATTCGCATATGTGCTTACATAATTGACATGAAAGAAGTCCATATGCATAACAACACTATTCTGTGTTACAAAGGATATTCCAAAACCCAGATATTAATTTCAATGAAAAACAGAAAGATTTAACCTATATTTTTGTTAAAAATAATAATTGTTCATTATGTGTATGAAAACTTCAAAATCTGATTCCTCCCTATTTAAATTTTAAAAAATAGCAGACCTTAAAATAACTTATGATTTTAACTGCCCAAATCTTTAACTACAACCTCCTGATCTAAAGAAACAACTTCAGCTTCTTAAAATCTAATTATTATTGGTGAAATTTTCATTAATTTCCAACCAGTTTTGCAAATTACAATAGAATATTTTTAACAAAATTTAAGCACCACGTCGGTAAAAAAAGAAAAAAAAAAAAACAGCATTTTAGACATTTAGCTTTTAAGCGTATAAAGTCACAGTGTTGTTTTCCGGAATATGATACTTATTTAGGAAATATAAAGAGAATTCGCGCATAGTAAATTAGTTGATACACTTTAGATGCCTGAGAAAATGGGTGTGATTAAACATATCTTGCTCACATCGAAATGAAATTTATCAAATTTCCTTATTTTTATTCAATTGTGTGTTAAATCTTGAATATTAACTTACTTTTAAGATATCAGTTTCTACTTAAATCATGTTTATCGGAGCATCTACCTTTAAGAAAGTAAGTTATAGGGCAATAAACACTGTAATTGTTATTGGCAAAGAATAACACACATTTTAAACAGAGTTAACTTCTGGGTGGAGAATTTTCTTGCGATTTACAAAGGCAGGTCAGTATTTGTATTACGACTATATAGAAAGTTCTCAATAAACTGACTTTGTACCAAACACACATTTTGTGCTCAAATCTTCCTGTTTATGAACGTCCTGATGACTAACGAAAAACTCTAACTACTGATTTCGAATATCAGGATAGTGAAAAGGAATTCGTTTTTCACCTGATGTTATGAGTCACATAAAGAAACAATGAAGACTCATGAATAACTGACATAGAATGAAAATCTAGACTTTGTCATTTTATAAACAAACATGCTTGGAAACTAAACGCTGGGAGTTCCGCATTAGGGTGATCACCTAACTCGGACATATGCTTCGCACCCAAGGGCCCTCGGCCATGAAAACTGATATGGGTACTATAGACCTTGGCCCCCGTATGGGCTGAGTTTAGTTTTAGAATTATTATGCGAATTCTGCATTATTGATTTTACCTACTTTTTTTTAACCTATGTTATCCCTTCTTACATATAGTTTTGTTACAAAGTTGTAAATATTTTTTTACAAACTTTGTAATGGTGGTATATATGGTTTACTTGTTCTTGGCGACCACTTGGCAAGATATTTGGTGACTTGGCGACCACTTGGCAAAATATTTGGCGACTTGGTAACCACTTGGCGAGATAATTAGCGGCTTGGCGAGATTTGGCGAGAAATAGTTAGTTTTGGAAACTTTCTCCACCTAAGCTCTAGGGCCATTATTGAGCGAGATGGCCTGGAAGCTTCCAGAAACTTGGAGAAGGACCTAGACGCCAAGTAAGCTATAAATACCACCGTTCCACGGACCGAGTCAGTTTTGTGAGTTTTCTATCGGCAGTGAGAAGTTAGTGAAGACCACCAGTCTTGAATACTAGTTTAGAGCATATAAGCTGTTGTTTGTCTGAGATACTAGAGCTTTCTGTAATTGGAAGTTGTTTCCTGTAGTTATTAGCTGTATTAGATCTGTGGAACTGTAAATTCTACCACTGGAATTTTCTGTATTTAGTTCAATTTGCAACGAATAAAAGTCTTGTGAATTTTAAAGAGTTTATTTCATCGACTCTCAATCAATACAAACCCCGAAGCTCGGTACAGTTTCAACTCATTCTAGTATTATTAAGAAAGCATGTTAAAAAAGTTTCCACCATTTTTAAAGGGCAAGTTGAATTAAATTATTATAATATCAGGATATATACGTACTTATTTACTATAAACAACAACTTTGAAGTGATCAGTAACTTTATATCAATTTTAAACACACAAGTACAGTTTTATTTTACTTAATAATACTGTATACAGCTTCTTTCCTGGTTATGAAGTCTTCTTAGCCTTTTTATTGCAAAAAATAAAAAATAAAAAAACGTTATTTTCTGCAATTTATAACCAAGTTTGATGGCATTTACTCCTGCAATTTTTTTAGCCATTTTATAAATAGCAGTTTGATTATAAAGAATATATTTTATAATACATTCGTGTCCATAAATTAAAGATAATGCAAGTTCAGGCAAAGAAAGAGACAGAAGCGAAACAAATGTGACTTATTTGTAAAGTTTATTTATTAAACAAAAGGTAAAGAGCAAAAAAGATGCTATATATTTGACATTATTAATAAAAATTGCAGTTTTTACTACCTGGAGTAAATTTCAAAAAAGTACCTATTTACAAAAACCAATATAACATGGTTGGTATGATGGTTAATACATAGTATGCCCCCAGACGATGCAATACGGGTCGTACAACGCCTAGGCATGCTGAGTATCAAGTTATCGATCTGATCTTGGAGAATATTACACCACTCACATCAAGAAATGCTGTCCGAAGTTCCGGTAGACATGTGGGAGGGGGCTGACGGGCTGAAATTCATCGGCCAAGCATGTCCCACACATGCTCTGTTAGATTCAAGTTCAGTGAGTATGTGGCCAGTCCATACGGGTGATATCCTCTGATTGAAGGTATTTGTCTACAATATTTGCACGGTGAGGATGGGCGTTGTCATCCATAAACAGAAATTCTGCACCCATGGCGCCCCGAAACAAACATACATGTTGTTCCAGAATGACATCCTGATACATGTGGCCTGTCATGGTTATATTTTGAACATGCAGATTAGTTCTGGAATCCAGAATAATTCCTTTCCAAACGAGCTATCCTGCACCACCATAACGGTGTCAATGATGTGTTCTCTTGGTGGTAACGAGTACCTGGCCCTCTCCATATGAAAGTCCGGCGAGAATCAGACTGAAAGCTAAACCTGGACTCGTCGAAAAACATCACACAAGGCCACTGTTGCGGTGTCCACAATGCATACTCTCTACTCCAGGCTAACCGCAGGCGACAGTGAGTTGCGGTAAGTGGAACACATCTGACAGGCCTACGAACATATAGACCAATGTGCCCTAAGCGTCTGTACATGGTCTGCCTTGAAACTGTCGTACCGATAGCTGAAGAGAGCTGACGAGACAGGTCTGGTGCTGTGCTCCATCTGTTTCTTTTGGCAGTCACTGCTAAATACCGGTTCTCATTCGGCGTTGTAACTCGGGAACGACCTGTGCTGTAACGTCTACTCAAAATACCATTATCTTGGAACCGTTGCCAAAACCTGGAGATGACACTCTGGGCGATTCCAAGTTCCTCGGATTCTTCCAGCTGGGTACGTCCACATTCCAAACGGCCGATAATTCTACTACGTAAAACATCATCCAAATGCTTCCTTAGTGCCATAACTATGCGGTTATTGCACTGAAAGGCTTTTATAGCGCTAGAGAACAATTTTACATCGTTGCAACCATTCCTTATATACCCCTCTCTTACACTCTCATCATCGTGACGTACTATCGGCACCATCAGGTGGTTTCTTGTAATTTGCATTTCAAGATGTGCGTGATAATTCTACATGTGAAACTTATTTTAGAGTTCAATATCTGTGTGATTCTGAATTACCCTTAATTTATGGATATGAGTGTAGTGCATTATTCAGTTACTGCAAAATCTGGTGGTAATTTTATTCTTATTTAAACTTATGTATTATCAATAAAGATTTATACAAAATAGAACATTATTTCTAATTTAAAAAAGTCGATATGTTTCAAGCTAGAAATTTTGAACCAAAGAATTCTATAGAGCAAAATGTAATTTGCCATTTAATTATTTTTTTCCTAAAAAAGGCTCTTACGTTTGAGTTACCATAAGTTAAAAAAATTATTCTTTTCAATTTTTAATATTTTCATTTCATATTAAAGAAAACCCCATATTTGTATGTTTCTCTAACAATACATGATAAAAACAAGTAAATAATATTTAATTTGTTATATATGTTGTCATAAATTTTACACATTTGATATAGGAAAAGATCAATTCTACTTCATCTATTAAATTATATTAAGAGCGCCAATTACATAAAGTTCTAAATCTTATTTGGCGCCGGCTTTAAATTATTAATAATTTACTGAATTTTGTCGAAATCAATGCAAGACAATCTTGTTCTGTGTGTGTGTATAGTCCTACAACAGCATATACAGAAGTGTGGAGGTCACTTAAAGTTATCTAAAAACTTTCCTGAAGCAGTTTTAAATCTTTAAGTGGTTTGAGTTGAAAATCACATTTATGAAGCCAAGTCTTTGTTCTCCGATTCCAGGAAAAATTGGAAACTGCTATTTACATAATCGAATCGCGCCAATCGCGAAAGATGCTTATCGTGTCTTTCAGCATATTTCAGCTTCTATCAAAACTTGGCGATAACGGAATAAGAAAGAGAGCCTTTTTTTTTCAAACTGTTCATGAAATATTCACACATTTTCCTAATACTCTGCAATTCTTTAAGTGTGCCTTTAAAGAAATGTGAATTAGTTCAATGTGGCTGAAGAGGTATATTTTTATACAGAGCAAATTTGTTTTGAGTAGTTCTTAAGACAATAATATTGAAAACGGAAAATTAAAATGGAAATTAATATTAATAAATTTACAAAAGAAAAATTTTAGTAAAAGGTTAATTAAATTTAATTTTGTTCTTTTTAAGGATTTTTTTTTACTTAATGCCTTTAGTGCAAAAAAATTATTTTAAAGATAGAAATATATACACACACAATAATTTTTTTAAAAATTAAATGCCTGAAAATGTGAATTTCTTTCAGTTCAATTTATTAGTATTAGATTTGTTAAAGATTTCAAATTACTTTGACTTTTTTGAATATAAAAATAGTGGTAGATGTAATTTTATAATCTGTATTCACATTTAAAATTTCTTGCTATGTATGGATAAAAATATATTTCTGTGATAGAAAGATTGAACAAAAAATATGTTCATATATCGTTTTTGTAATTATAATATGCAATTACAAATGAAACAATTACAACATGAGAAAAATAGATATTTAATAAGAATAAATATCAATTTTTTCTGTAGCTAAGTATTTCACTAACGTTTCTCTCGGTTATTGATTTTTTATAATTTTAACTGTTTTTATAAATAAAAACAGTTTAATTAATTAAGTTAACAATTAATTAAGAGTGTGATACCAATTTAAATGTCCACATTTTATTTAGAATTTATTTATAATTGCTTAGTTTATATGTAAGCATATCTAGCTACATACAATTTAATATGAGAGTCATAACGAATGATGAACATGATATTCTAATTAAATGAGAATAAATTCTTCTATTTATTAAACCTAAGCACACACTTAGCATATATGTATCACATTGAGGTAAAGGGTAAAAATAAAAATTTGAAAAGAATTATAAAAAATAGGAAGTTTATGAACTCAAGATTTAGAAGAAGATCCAAAAAGAAATGGTTGAATGATATGACCATAATCTAATCGAGACCATGAAAAAAAAAAGATCTGGAAATCTCAGGTAACAAGGAGGTTTGGAATGACACAAGACAATGAACATTTCGTGCTGTAGTGCTATGAAAAAAGATGAAGTAGACTATAATTATTGGTATTTATAGCATATTTATAATTGATTAATTTCTATCTAATCATCGCATTTCAATCTAACCTTTTAATCAAAAGAGAAAACACTACTCTATTTATTAAAACTAAGCATTTAGATTATATAAGTTACAATGATGTAGGATCAAAATAAAGGTTTGAAAATAATAACAAACCGGAGGTCTATGAACAAAAAGGAAAGCACAAAAAGAAATGGTTGAATGTAGCTAACGATCTAATTGTCATGAAAATAAAGATCTGGTAAACTAAGTTGAAAGACATTCTAAGATGCTCTAGGCAGAAGATACGTTTAATCGTGGGCTTCATAACTAGGCACTACTATTTCAGAAAACACCTCCATAAAATGGGACCGTTTCAGCAAGACCCTATCTGCAGGAAATGTCATATGCAAGAGGAAACGGCCAAGCATATCATTTACGAATGCGAGGCTCTTTCCCCCTCCCTAGATTAACGTCTTTAGGCATCATCCATACTAGTGAGTTACACCTGGACTCCATTAAAGGGTTATCGGACTTTATTAATAAAGTGGGTGACCCGAGCAACTGGAACTAGGAAACATTGGGTTTGGAGTTAATAGTACAAAATGCTGATAAAAGCAGAGGTGCCCAATATAATACAAACCCAACTCTAAGAAGAAGAAAAAGAAGTTGAAAGACAAGAAAGTTTGGAATAAGTCAAGACTAGGTACTGTGTTATAGTGTTATGAAGGAAATTGAAGACTATGTAATTAAATAATAGATATTAGCTAAGAATACAGAAATAAAACTTAAACATGTCCGAAAAAGTGCAATATAAATTGATAAGTTTTCATCGAGATTCGAAACAAGATATCGATTTATTAGCGAGAAACAAACAGTATACCACATTTCTACGGAGTACAGGAATTACAAATGTAGAAAATAAATAGCCTATATCACATTTCACTTTTTATTCCACCCCTCTTTAAGAAAATTCAACGTGTGCATAAAATAGATTTGGCAGGATTCTAGACACAAAGCCATTTTATTTCTAAATCTTATTTTATGGAATTCATATCAAGTCGCTGTTGCCACTAAAATAGAATTTAACTGAAAAACCAAACGATTTTTTGATAATTTATTAATAATGCCAATTTTAATTTATTATTTTTATTTCATCAGTCATGGCAAGACATACGAGGTTTGTTCGGAATATACGTATAAAAGTTGAATAATAACTTTATTTTACTGTTTGCAGTCACCGCCAGGTGGCACTACTGCTGTAACCAATCCCATCAACGCTCAGTTCGAATCAGACCACTCTGTGTTTAAGTAGGAGTGTGCGGCTGCTTGTTGAAAGTTACTCTTTTTCACCTGCCGTCGACATGGAGCTCTGTCTGATTGAGGAACAGAGCCAGAAAGTGAACGGATATTTTTACGTTGAAGTTTTGACACGTCTCAGAGCTCGTGTGGCCCAAGTTCGACCGGATTTGGCAAAAGGGGGCAGGTGGTGCTATATGTGCCCGCTCACACGTCGCTCGTTGTGCGTGACATTTTGGCCCGAAGCTCAATAACCATGACAGAGCACCCGCCTTATTCACCCGATTTAGCCCCTTGTGACTTCTTCTTGTTCCCTAAATGCAAAATGGTTTTTCGGGGGCGGCACTTGGGAGATGTGGAAGACATCAAGGCAGAAACGACACGGCAACTGAACAGCACCACAACTGAAGACTTTCAGCAATGTTATCAACAGTGGAAACGGCGTTGGCAGAAGTGTATCTCGTCTCAGGGTGAGTACTTTGAAGGAGACCATGTTGTAATACCGGAATAATTGTAAAATAAAGTTATTATTCCACTTTTATACGTATTTTCCGGACAAACCTCGTATTAAAGTTTTATAAACAACAAACTAACATTTAGATATTATACACCACTTTTTAAATATGACAGTTAAAGTTACAAATAACAATAACTCATTAATTAATGGAAACTGTAAAGTTTTTTGGATATCTATAGAGAGGTAAGAGGATTTTTTTAACGAAGGAAAAGGCAAAATGCTTTTTGTATTAAAGAAAGATATTTGCACTTAGATAAAGATAATGTGATATTTATTGTTTTTACATTCTAAAACTCTTATGCGCGTTTAAAAGTAGAAATCGATTGATTATATATACATTAAAAGTAATATTTTCTGTAAATATGAAATTTAAACTATATTAAAACCTAAAAAATATGTTTATAAAATTTCCTTTTTACAATGAAAAATTGTATATTTCTCATTGCAGATGTTAATGACCCTATGAATAAATGCAAAAACACATCCGTTGTTTTAAGATAATTTTTTAAATTTTAACAATATTTCATAAAGTAAAATCAATTTTTATTTTCAGGATATGTTTTAATTCAATTAATTTTTCTCGAAAGCTTTTCATATATTCAGCAAAATTTTTTAATTTCAAATGAATAAACAACAGATTTTTTAAAAAAGAATTTAAAAATTTAAATTATTAAATACATTTTATTTATTTTTATTTCATGATTTAGGATTAAAATTTTTAAATATTTAACACACTTAAAATTAACTTTTAAATGCATTTAATATTGTAAAAAACTAAGTATATTAACTGTCAAAACTTTCAACATGACGACATTCTTACAAAATTCATTATTTTGTAAAGGTTTATAATTTATTTTGATGTAATTCAAATAAAAAAATATATTTTCTTACTTATTCTCTAATTAAATAGAAAATATTAGGTAAAAATCAATTTTCTATCAATTAAAAATGTGTTATATTTATAAGCAAAATCAAAATGGTTAACGTACAACAACATAGAAGAGTTTTAAAATTCCTTTTCTTGAAAACATTTATAAAATAACAACTCTATTCCTTTTAAGCCATTTATTTCAAACAATCCGCCGTATATTTTACTCTAAAACAACAAACAAAATAGCTGTGAAGTTGCCAGTTCACTTTTGAAAAAATAAATAAACGCCATTTTTCAACTAGGAATACATTCAAAAGTGATATATCTTGCTATTCGTGAAAATTTAAGGCTGAAATTCGAAGTTAAAAATAATCCGCTGTTTATAATTTGGTGTCACAAAGAAAGAGGGGATCATGTCTTACCCAATTACCCCAAGAAAAGGAATTATTACGGATTAGTTTTCAAAAAGATGAAAAATCGCCCTCTCTCTCTTTTCCGACTCTAATTAACTGCCTTGTTTTAAGATTTAATTCTTTGAAAAATAATGATTTAATTTGGCTACATTTTCAATGTGATTTCATTCTTTGTATTAATTAAAAATTATTGATTCGTGAGAATTTATAATTAATACGGATGTAATATCAATTGTTAAAGTAATTATGTACTTAGAAAATATAACATAATTATGATACATGATACATTTGGTTGTGTTATGTATCATAAGATAAACTGTTTCGTAAAATAGAGTAATTATATATATATATATATATATATATATATATATATATATATATATATATATATATATATATATATATTATATATGTATATATTATATATATATATAGTATATTTATATATGTATATATATATAATATGTACATATGTATTATATGTATATTTATAAATATATATATATATATATATATATATATATATATATATATATATATATATATATATATATATATATATATATATATATATATATATATATATATATATATATATATATATATATATATATATATATATATATATATATATATATATATATATATATATATATATATATATATATATATATATATATATATATATATATATATATATATATATATATATATATATTGTATATATATACATATATATATTTAGTAAAAACTACCTTTCAAAGTTTTTAGTTTTTTTTTTTCTCTTTGAGGAGTTTCACGTTTTATCACTCTTATAACGGATTAAAAAAGTATTTAATAAATTCCGTATATAAAAAAGTATTTAATAAATTCCGTTTTTTTAAGTAAAATTTACTAAGGTATTAATTTCTCTTTCACTATAAGTCTGTAACCATGAATAAAAAGTAAATAAATTTTTGCTGGATTTCATTATTTTCACTTCTAAGTTTTGTTTTCAGTATCAAAGAAATCACAGGTCACCTGTTTAAATGGAAAATTTCTTCCCAAATAGTTTGTTTGTTAATTGATATGGTGAGTAATCAAAAATGAATTAATTTGTTTAGAGATCTATTAAAAAAAATCAGACCCAAAAAAAGAGTTTATAGAAAATTTCTTGGAAAATAAAATATAACTCTCAAATAATCTAAAAACATAATAATGTTTAGACTATCATCCATACAGATTTTGAAATGAGTGAAAATGTAAAACATTTCGTTGAGCAAAATAACATTTTGCTCTCATTTCAAATATTTTCTTAAAAAAATAATTTTTTCGAAATAGTTTTTAAGTTTAGAATTCTTAAAAATTCATCATACTGTGATGAATAATGATGTTTTACAATAAATGTTTTCAGATAATTTTGATTTTTCGTTTTTTCAAGTAGAAAAAATATTATTTAAACTATTTGGTAAGCAAATACATTTTACATGTCTTACAAAATTTCGTAGAAAAACTATAAGGTGAAAAAAAATAACTTAACGACAGTTTAATGAGATATTTTTCTGTTATTTATTGTCCATAAATTTTGTTTTAAAATATTTATCAATTACAGAAACTTAATTTTTAAAAAATTATTTAAAAAGACTTATCAAAGCAAGACTGAATTTTCTTTTATTTCAAACCGTGATATTTTGCAATTTAATGATTACGAACACTTAAAATGTAATAAATACAGAATTTATTAAAATAAAAAAAATTGTCCTGATAAGGAATTCAGAATTTATTTCATGGGTAAATTTTAGTTATTAATCCAAAAAAAGTAGATAATAATATAGAAAAAATTGCTTTGAAGCATAAACGATTTAATTTAAAATATAAGCGATTATATTAATTTTATGAATTGGCTCTTAAATTTAATTTACAGCAATTATTCTACAAATTAAAGTTATTAAAATTTTCGAACTAATAATAACTTCAATATTACATTAATTAAAAATCATTAAAATAAGAATTATTTTATTATTTAAAAATATTAAAATAAAAATTATTTTTATTTAAGTAAAAGAAGCAGCTTTTTAAATCTTAGTAGAATTTTTAATTTTGGAATAAATATAAAGTTTGATAGGCGCCATTATTATAAAAATTTAAAAATCTTCATTCAACATTCATAATACAGGATTAAATTTTAAAATGTTCCGGCAAAGTCGTATCCTGCAAACCTTCATTATCTTTATGCAAAAAATAAATAAATAAAGCTGAAACAGCCTCAAAAATTTATATTAAAAGTTCATTATTAATTTGAAAGCTATGTTATATGATTATCAAAGGTATTTTTAGGCTATATTCACAGAATGAATTAAAAAAAAAAGAGAAGAAACCTAACGACAAATATCTTTACCAGATTTAATCATTACCTGTAACTGTATCCGGTGTGTATAATAATAAGACAGGAGTTTCCTTAAAACTCAATATCTAGATCTCTTGAAAAATCTCAGAAAACTGTGTATGTTTTATGATGTAAGAGATTAAAATTTTTGCTATCTTGTTTTAAAGAGCTCAGTGAAGTAAATCTAATGGAACAATCGATTTTTTATTTAAATATTATATATATATATATATATATATATATATATATATATATATATATATATATATATATATATATGCCTTGATGCATATCGACTAACTAAACTCTACAAAACGACATATTTTGAAATTTTGCTTAAATACAAAGAAAAACGTCATCGAACAATTTCAAAGGTTTTTCCATATATCAAGATTTCAATGAAATAAATTAAATTATAAGCAGTAATCGATTGTTTATATGTATTTTTTATGGGACTCTTTAATAAGTTGTACAAAACTTCTAAAACCGAGTATCTAAAGATTTTTATCTTTTCATTTCCTTTTTGTGTATTTACATATTTTGAAAGGCGGAAGAAGATTTAATAGAACTCTTCAAACCTTTCCCATCTTATTTTACAGAGTTCAAAGAAATAAATAAAACCAAGAAATAGATTGTTTATTCAATTTATACTTTTAAAAGTTCAACAAAACCTGAGTAATGCCACAGCGAGGAGATCTGACGAAACACGAAGAAAGATTTGATAGAACACATTTCAAAAGTTTCGCTGCTGATTCAATACCGTGAAATGAAATGAATTAAAACAAGCAATAAACTTTGTTTACAATAGTATGCCACAATAAATTTAACAAAACCTGTATTAACACCATATTTAGTGGTTTTGTTAACACGTGAAGGAAGATGTGAGAGAATTTTCACTACTTATTTAAATACAGTGGATTGAAATGAATAAAACCAGGCGGCAGTTTGTTTATTCATTTATTTTAGTACACCGTTTTAGTAGGTACAACAAATCAGGGCTAGTAGGTACAGGGAAGTATGTTGGTGCAGCACACACAACAACAACAAATTCTCCCCTACCTAACACCATGTAAACATGACATTACTTTGAATCATGGAAGAAGTTTCCAGGGAAATGTTTCAAAATATTGTTACTTAATCAATAGAGTTCAGTAAAATGAATATTACTAAGTAAAAGGTGTGATTCATTCATTTTATATTGAAGAAAAAATCTCAAACATTACTAAGCCCAAAAGTAGGTAAAAAGTGGAGGAAAATCCGATGGAACAATTCAAAACTTTTACTACCTAGACAAATAGTAAAATATAACTTTAATGAAATGTATAATAACAAATATATTTAGTTTATTACTGGTGAAAATTGGTATAAATCAACTTAGGACTAAAAACACGGAAGAAGGCCAGTGCACAGACTTACCAAGGAAAAGTATTCACTTATGTATTCAATTATTTGCAGCGCCATCTATTGGGAATTTTTCAAACATTGCTACATACGAAGCAATGTGCACTGCTTCATAGGTAGTTCACAGAGTGTAAAAGAAAACTATAAAACTCAAGTTTAGAAAAAGAATACTAATAAATTTATTAAATCTTTATGCTTGATTAGTTTCCTTTATAAATAGTAGGACACTCAGGGTAGGTTGAATTAAATCCATAAAATTATTAGAAAGTTAAATTATTAATAATAAGTTTTTAAAAAGTGAATGTAAACATTAAAACAATGATTTCTATGATATGACGCTTGAAGTCAAATTCTGCTGGTTCTCAATAAATTAAATTTTCTTCTCACATATTTTTTTAAAAAATTACAATGAATGAATTATATATCAACTATATAGAATCATTAATTTTGTTGCTTGATAGTTAAACTATTTTTACTAAAAACAGAAAGAAACCAAATGACAAAACAATAGCTAAAATTCGTATATTGAAATTTCAGAACTTTTTCTAGATTTTATCAATTTTAAAATTCAAGAATTTATGTAGCAGATCCTAAATTTAAAGTATATAAGTCGAATTTTAAAAGTACAGAAGAAATATAAAATTTCTGTCATTTAAAATTTTTAAGTAAATTAAAAATAATTGTGCGAAACTTATTAAAAAACAAAGACAGTTTTATCAATATTATCTAATATATTAAAAATATATAATTATTAAGTAAAGTCTTATTAAGTGTCTCTTACTAAAATTATAAATTCAGATGAAAGAATGAAGTTCGTTTTTTAGAAGAAAAAGTATTTTATGTATGTTTTTTTTACAAATTTTATTGCATTGGAATTTTATAAGTGATAAAAGTTTATTTCTAGAGGGAAAATAAAGATTTTATTTATGATTTACAAGTTTTCTTGAAAATCTGCTGTGTGTGGAAGAAGTTAAAGATTTTTGATATTTCTTTCCTGAATGTTTGAGGGAAAAGAAAATCTATAATTTTTATGTATTCATTATGAGTTAAATTAAAATGCAAATTAAATTAATATTCATTAACACTTTTCTTAACTTTATAATTCTTCTCACACTTAGGTTATCAATTATTTAAATAAAAGATAAGCTCACGGAGAAAGTCAGCGTTTCGAATTTTTTTTTCTGAAGCTGGACATCGAAATCTATACTGCTTTATACTTTGGCGTTATTTTTAAACAAGCAAATGGAACAATATACAATTTGAGGCAGGCCCGAAACAAAATGTAAATCAATCGTACAGTTTATCTACATCTCGCCGATGCATCTTCTTTTTTCACACTTCATCCGGCTATGCTCTTTGTCTTAACTTCGCACACGATGTTTTCGTTTTCTATTACACCTTTCCTAAAAATAAAAAGGCAGAAAGAAAAAAGAAAAAGATATCATTTCACAGAAGTAAATTGTAGTCATAACACACAAGTATATAATTCTCTCAAACAACTGTTTAAAAAGCTTTCTCCCACAATGACGGGACGGTTTCCTTTCGTGGCAGACGACTATCTTTTTGTTCGTGTGCACCATGCGAAACGTAATCGTCTGATTTTTTCTCTGAAGTGGTTGACAGAATAACTGTGATAGTCCACTCCAAAAGCAGGTGGCATGCTTTATAGCCCGTGTGGGTATAACAAACGATACACATAATGTTTCGCTTGAAGAATGGCGGTTCCCGCTAACTTTATTTTAAACTGTGAATTCAAAAGAACCAGCCTTCTTTTCTTATTTAGGTTCGACCGAAATCGCTTTTGATAAATCATTCGTTTTGTAGTAATTTGAATATTCAGTTTATCGTCCTATGCCTATACAAAGCACATACAGATTTTTTATTTAAAGACAAACGATTTTTCTAAATTTTCACGATTTTAGAATCGTAAACTATTCTCAATCTTTTTGATCACTCGAGTCTTCTGAATGCCTTCGGGAGATATACACGAATTATTTTTCCCATTATATAATAGAAATAAGAAAGACAAAGAAAAGAGAACACATCATTTTCTTGAAGTTTTTTAATGGATAGAAAATGTGAAAATTATAGTAAAAAAAGGAACATATATATAATGTTATTCTTTTGTTTATTTATTTATTTTTTTTTTATTTTCTTTAACAAAATGCACACACACTACTAGAAATATTAAAGAAAACAGAAAAATTTTAGAATTGCCTAATCATTTTCCAAATTTGAGAATTCTGTGATTTAGTCGCACAATTTTAAATTTTAATCATTTTCGGAAAAAAATAATTTACACTTTATTTAAATATAATGAAACAAATTAAATGCTCACACACACACATATTTTTTATTTAAATTATTACATTAAATAAAATAATTGATTGGAATTTTATCAAATGAATGTCCACAGAGAAAAATCCATCGTGTCCGCCAATGACAACTTGCTTAAGTAAAATAGATTTTGGTCGCATTGTCCTCCAAGTGAAATAATATCTCTTGGTGTGACCGGTTAAGTCTGAGGAGGTTTCTGTTTGCTTCTAAATTACAAGGACATATCCAAGTGAGGGATCACAATGGCACACCCTTTGCTGCCTCATTATACAAAATTCAATCTTTTGTTCATCTTGTGCCAAGAAATTGAAATGATAGGTGTCATAGCCAATTTCCCGGGCATTTGAAATTAATAAATAAACTTTTCTCCTCTTTGTAAATTACATTTTTTGGATTTTCCATCAACATTTTCCTAGATAGTTAGCCATATACCCGTGTTTCAAGATAGGAATTAATGGATTTATCTACATTCACAGTTAATGATTGAATTAGAGAAGAAGTTCTTAAATTTGAATCAAACCGCTGTTGAACAATGAGAGATAAAGACTGCATTTTTTACACTTTCAACTAAAAAGATGGGCCGACCGATAGCTGAGTGGTTAGCAATCCTGACTCCTGAGCTGTGGGTCCCGGGTTCGAATCCCGGTTCGGGCATGGATGTTTCTTTCCTTCTGTGTTTCTCTGTATTTTCTTCTGGGATGTGGTATGAATGTGGCCCACCCTATAAACGGGTTTGTGGTGGTATGGCTCGGGTAACGCTACTCGCCTCCGTGACTTGGTTCACAGGTGCCCGCTGGGTAACGATAAATGAGTAGCAATTTCTGGCCTTGTTGTGGCATAGGGTTCGTCACCCAAGTGTGCCCGCCATTGGAAAAAAAAACTAAAAAGATGGATGCTTCAAAATTTTATTACTACTTTTATTTATTATTCTTTTCTTTTTATTATTTCTTTTTACGACCCACAATTATAGCCTAATATCTATATAAAAAATACCATGCAGAAAAACAATATGTTCAAATGTTTTACATCAACCCCTTCATCTATTTCAACTATCTCTAAGATTAAGACTAAATAATTTGATGATTGCTTAACTTTGCCTGATTAATAAATTCCCATGCTCATCCATTTTGCACTGTTAAATAATGGGAGAGGTGCATTTAGTTTGCGTGTATTCAGCATGTGAGATGTACTTTATCAGTTTAAATGTTTATGTATTTTCCCTGTTCTTTTCTTTGCGACAGAAGAATATAGCACCTTATCAAAATATTTTTTCTGGGAATATGCAAATGATTAGACAATAATAGATTTCTTTGTTAGGTTATCTCTTACTCAGTCTCATTAACAATAACATTTTGATGACATCTCAATACCAATTATTCTTATTGCTTATCACTTATTGCTATAATAACTTTTCAATCTATTAACTCTAGGTTCCATTCGGTGCTCATGAAAAGGATTTCACTTTTTATATTTTTCTTTGACTAGTTTAATCGCCATATTTTTTCCCAATTAAGCTTTGGGAGAGAAAATAAATTTCCAAATATAAATTCAAAATATAGGAAGTTAAAATTGTGTTCAGATCTAAATCAACAATTATATCTTGCAAAAAGCACCACAAGATGTATGCAGGAATTTCTTGCACACCTTTCGCAGACTTGCATGAACACAATTGTAGATAAATTCTGAGAATATGTGGAATCTGAAATAATAATTTGTTGTTTTTTAATGAATTTTTAATACATAATTAACTTTAATAAAAGATGCCTTTTTCCCCAAAAGATTTCCGGGTTTATTCTCGCTTCATTATTAAGACAAACGTCACTCGAATGTAATGAAATTCTTCATATGTAAGCACACAGAATTTATAAATTAAATTTAGGGCTACACGCAGTTAAAGTAACATATCAAAAGTAGGATTTCTTTCTACTCTTAGAGGATTTAACATTATAAATAACGCCATATATGCTTACTTAAAATGTGAAAAATATATTGCGTCTTTTTCTGGCAATTGTGGTAAGCAGAAAATTAGAGAATTCTAAAATGTTGAATGTCTGAGGAATACATTTTAATGTTACAAAAAATTTAAAAAAAAAAACATTGATTCATTTTATTAGAAAAGAATAACAAATTTTATTTATAAATCTTTTGAATCTATTTATCTTTTTAACAATACTATAACTGTTTAATAAAAGCATGTGTAAGCTAAATTACAATCGTGACTTTCCATAACACTGTTTTTATTCAATTGTCTTTAATCAACCTTAAAATAATACATTTCTCACGAATGATTATTATTACAATTTCAGACATGACAAAGCCACTCCTTCTTTATTAATATGGAAACTATAAAAATTGCAATATTAGATTATTTCTGGTATGATTCACTTAAAATGACAATCATTTTAAATAATTGATGAGAAAATTTTTTTATCCAATGTAAAATATTTTCTTAGTTGAAAAAGTTTCATGTCCAGTTTGATTTCGATTTTCAAGTATATATGTTTCAAATGTATTTAGTACTATTTTAATAACATCATCAATAAATTTATTATATATATATATATATATATATATATATATATATATATATATATATATATATATATATATATATATATATATATATATATATGTTACATTATTACAGAGACTGGACAATTTTAAAATTGTTAATTAAAGGATATAATAAAGCCGCATTAAACTTATTGCCATTTTATAAAGAACAACAAAACGTGAGCAGCATTTAATTATGTATATATATTTCATTTTTTAGAAGATACAAATTAAATTTGAGAGAATTCACATGACTTAAAAAAATTATAAAACTGTAGCAATGATATCACCATGATTTCTAAAAAGTACTCTAACGGTAAGTAAAATAAAAAGTATGCATATTTTAAATTAATCATGTCTAATTTTATTAAAAAATTAGCACTATACGTAGCACTATTTAACTTATTAAAATAGAGCAATTCATTGCGATCAAAAACATTTGGTAATAAGTATATGATATATCCCCCCAAGTGATTTCTCGAAAAATCTGGCGTCCTTTGTTTTGGTTATAGTGTTGCCGGTTTTTATTTTGGTTTTTGATTAATCCCAAATTGAGTTTTTGTTGCTTTTTAGATTATTTCTTGCCAATTTTTTTTTCGTGTTTTACGACAGTTTTGAGTCATATATATGGTTTTTATAAATGGCATCAGCATTTGAATATTTTGTTCAGCGTTTCAATTCGGTGGACTTAAGGAAATTTCCCGTTGAGTTTAGCTTAGTGACGGAAAAAGTCGCAAAGGTCGCCAATTGAGAGTATATATTCTACAAGTTTCAAACATTTAAATTTTTATTGTGACTTAAATTTTTATATTTTGAAGTAAAATGAATTTGCGATACTAAAAGTTTTTAGAAAAATCTTGGTCATTGCATAAAATGCTTGGTTTTTCTTTGTCATTCTTCTTCAACATGTTAACATTCTCTGACATCCTTCCACGTACATTCATATGTTGCAACGAAAGAACCACGGAAAATCGTTTGACACTCATCTCAATTAATGTATCTTCTTCTTCAGCTCGACAGCCCGGGGTGGGCCAAGACTTTCCTCAGAACACTCCTCCATTGTGTTCTCCGGGAGGCGACAGTTCTCCAGTTTGTCACTTTTAGCAATTTTAAAATCCTCCTCTACACAATCAGTCCATCTAAGTTTGAGCCGACCCCTAGATCTGTTTGCAATGGGCCTATAATTAAAATTTCTTGAAGTCAAAGAAGAGGGGTCCATTCGACACATATGGCCCGCAAATCTCAAGCGACCTATTTTAATATAATTGACGATGTCAGCTTCCTTAAAAAGTCTGTAGAGCCCGAAATTGTATCCGTGAACCCAAACTCCATTTTTATTTACAGCACCAAAAATCTCAATTAATATACATTCGAAAAATATAAGCATAGTATACACCTAGAGCAGGACAAAGCAACAGAATCTACGATGTATAATCATAGCTTGTCTTTAGAAAACACGAAGGAATTCCATAAGTACTGATTTCTTGCGGAAATAGTTGAAATGTGGTTTCTGGTAGAAAATTAAAGAATCAAACTATAGAATTTATGTAATTCTATTAAAACATATATCAATATGATATATACTAGGAAATGTATAAATTCATCAGAATATAATGTCAATTCAGTCCCATATTTTCAAAAATCAGAAAGTTTTGAAAATGGCTAAAATATTAATGATTTAGAATGGAAACTTAAATTAATGATAAAAAGAGCTCGCAATAAATATAAGTGTCAGAAGAGCTTCCAAACGCTGCAGTGCCCTATTTTAATTTTCATTTTTAACCATTGTAAGTGGAAATAGATTCCGACCAGAACATCGGTTATTGAAAACAAAAGAAAAAGAGGAAACTAGGTTATTTTGCAATATGTATTCTGCCCTTAAAAAATCGAAATCATTTTCTGCATTACTTTGTAAACTAAGTAAATATAGATATTCATGATTTCGGATGTGCCCTAAAAATTGTAAAATTAATTATTTTATGAATCAAAGGTGACTTTATCGTGAGAAGGTCACTTTTTGTTGATTCAACCAAGATTTGTTGTTAAAATTAATAATCGATAAGGTAA
The DNA here is from genome assembly GCA_037975125.1 of Latrodectus hesperus. Classification (NCBI taxonomy): domain Eukaryota; kingdom Metazoa; phylum Arthropoda; class Arachnida; order Araneae; family Theridiidae; genus Latrodectus; species Latrodectus hesperus. The sequence continues at coordinate 1,069,600 of CM075858.1, read as the reverse complement.
TACAAGTTTGTGTCTTGATTTATGGAATTTCAGTACAATGATGTTGATCACACACAAATTCAGTTTGGTTTTCGCATACATTGCGTGCATTTTTACCATTCTTAAAGTAAGCGAAAAAATTTTAATTGTATATTTCCCCTTCAGTTTATCCAATTCATCTATTTCTTTAATTCCACCGTTTTGGGATGAATTTTCTGATAATTTGTTATCAAATCAATGTTTCGATGATAAATCTGTCTTTGATAGGTTGATAAAATTTGCCTTCCATTCAAAGTTTTTGTTTTTCAGAATGCAGAGGTTAGAGTATACCGAAAATACTTTTTAATAACAATCATTCTTCGAATTTTTAATCAGTCTCTTTTTATTTGCCGTATTTAATGACTCAAAAGAACATGACCTTCAGAATGTGTAGCCTATTGTGAGTCTTAAACTAATCACCATCTGTATATAACACCATCTGTCATTTTGTCACCAGTTGTGCAATCTCTTTTGCTGTAAAACTTGGAGGTTTTGGACGCAAAGAAGTCCGCGAGTGCTTTGGTCGCGCAAGTCTGCTTCATCGGTGAAGTTTTTTCAACTAAAATTATTATCCAGAATCTTATCAGAATTATTATCAAGAAAGAGGTGGGTAATCTGTAAGGTCAGGTGATTAAAAAGGATGGCAAAAAGTCTCCAAGCATCTGCAGGACATGCGGCTTACCGTTATAGGCTAAAAAGAGTACATTCTTGCGATTAACCAGTGCTGTCTCCTTCTATTGCAATGCCTGTTGCACACGTTAAAATTGCTACGAGTACAGGTTCGCTGTGACCGTTTGGCCCATTTGTATCAGCTCATAGTGAACCACTTGACGACTAGTCCATCGAACACCAGTTTCATCATAGAGGGACATATCTCCAGACTTGAAGTTGTGAAACTAATACCTTGCTGTAAGTTCATTTAGAGCACTATCCCCGAACGCTTGGCATATTCCGTGACTTGATGCAGCAGCTGATAAGCCTACTTTGAAGTCGTAAAGCAAATACCGCCAAACGAGCTCTTTTGACATTCCTATTTCGCTTCACTACATTAGGCGCTACGATTGATCAATGTTCGAAGTGGACCTGCTTTTATAATGACTGATATTCCTAATCTCGGATGCCTGGTGTTTGAAACCCGTCATATTCTAATTTCGTATTCATTCTCACATTCACAATGCATATTCATTCTCACTTCATTCAATGGCAACAATGCAGGAAATTTTTTTGTTTATCTTATATTAGGCTTAAGATTGATGATTTGTATTCTGTATTGGCATCATTGATCTTACCTGGGGCCTGAGCAGCTACCAGGCGCGTCGGCAGGTGGTGGATCGCCGAACTTCTTGTGGGAATGACAGGATAACCTTGAATATAGAATCAGAGGCCGCGAACCAGCTCCCGTAAACCCTGGTGTTATGCGACCTGTGCCTAGGGCTATTTGGCACCGCGGTAATGGTGTCTTAACGGAGCCTCTAGTTGCCTGGTGAATTTCTAGAACTTTTTTGCCTTGCCCAGTAACTCAGACAATGCTGGGTGGACTGTTATATTACCTGAGTTTATTAATTGTTATCTTATGACTGAAAAGACACAAGAACAACTAACCTTTCTGCATTTGCAGGTGAAGCCTCTGAAGTAGACCTTGCTGAAAAAGACAAGGGAACTCAGAGGCAATCTAGTGAAGCGGCAGCAATGAATCCTTCACAGGAGATAGAAATGACCTCCAAATCATCTTCTTCTGGTGAAAGTCAGGAAGCTATCGCTAGCATGACTGACTCTCTGACCAGAATCAAGCTTCCGATGGGGGTGAAGGTAGTTCAAGCCAACCTCCACCACAGTAAAAACGGAAGATGTATGAAGCTTGGCTCAACACTCCTGGTCAAACCCACGCTAAAAGTATGATCTGTGGATCATCAGCGAGGATTGCTTCTGAAATTCTAAGATGCTCTAGGCAGAAGATACGTTTAATCGTAGGCTTCATAACTGGGCACTACTATTTCAGAAAACACCTCCATAAAATGGGACTGTTTCAGCAAGACCCCATCTGCAGGAAATGTCATACGCAAAAGGAAACGGGAAAGCATATCATTTACGAATGCGAGGCTCTTGCCCCCTCCCTAGATTAACTTCTTTAGGCATCATCCATACTAGAGAGTTACACCTAGACTCCATTAAAGGGTTATTGGACTTTATTAATAAAGTGGGTGACCCGAGCAACTGGAACTAGGAAACATTGGGTTTGGAGTTAATAGTACAAAATCCTGATAAAAGCAGAGGTGCCATATATAATACAAACCCAACTCTAAGAAGAAGAAGATCATTGATCTTAATTTTATGCACATTTTGTCTTTGAAAAAACTACACAAGCACAAACTCCAGCATAGTGTGGGATATAGATGTAAAACTGAAGATTAAAATTCTAAACTCGTTAATGAAAAAAAGGTATTATTAGATACCAAAGATATTACAAACAAAATATTTTTTATAATATGTATGTTATTTGTAAAAATTATTTTTGGCCCTCACGTGTGCAAATTTTGAAGTGTATTTTTTTTTTCATAATTTAAAATCAACTCTCTAGTGAAACTTATGTCAAGATAAATCAAGTGAATATTTCGAATATTTAAAATATCAAAGAAATTGTGAATCTTATTTCAGTATTTTTTGGGAAAGTAGTTTATAATATATTAAAGGTTTTTTCTCTCACGAATAATATATTTTAAATCTATCAGAAATTCCTGTTTAGACAATCAATTTATTTTAAATTTTGAGGACTGAGAAAGTGTTATAGAAGAGTTAAAATGTTATTAGACTCAGGATGACATAAAATTCTTCAATCTGCGTCGAACAGGTATATTGGAGAAAAAAATTTATATTTGCTTTCAGCGTTATGTCAGTTTAATTAGTCACAATCCATTTTTGTAAATTTTTTTTTTTGATATGTAAAATATATCAATAAATTTTATATAAATATCTGAGTGTGTGTTTTAATAAAAATCAGTTTTTTTCTTTCTGTGCAGAACTTAAAAATTATATTTTTCACACAAATTTCCTTTTTCCTAAGCTAAATAAACTTATAAATGTATGTATGTGTGGAGAAACTAATATTGTATATTAATACTTAGTGTCATCTGTTACTGATTTATTGCTGCAGAAACTATAAAATCTAAAATTTCTTTAGGACTATATTTTAAAAGATTTTGTATTAAATATGTTTTCTCTGTGTGTTAAACATTTAATTAAGATAACTTTTATGATACGCTGCATATATGTTTAGTTCCAATGAATATTTTTGATCCAGTTTGTTAAACTGGATCCAAATAAAACCTATGATTTGAAAAGGAAGCTTGTGGAGCATCCCCTTATGATCGCATTCAAAGTATTAGCAGTGTGTGAAAGTCATGCTTGAAAATGTAAGTATGAATTATTTTAAATTTTCACAAAAAGCACAATATAGCGTGAATATTGATTCAGTCACATTCAAAACATTTTCCACTAGGTCATTAATCTTTAAAAAGATTTTCATGAGTCTTTTTTCTTACTTTGAAATCTCTTTTATTTTATATTAAATTTAAAAAATTATTAGCCATAAAGTTATTGTTTCTTCAGTTCCAGTTGAGATCATGGCTAAATCGCTTTATTACAATTCTCATTGGTTTAAAAATATCTATGACGTCAGATAACGTTTCATCGACGTCATACACAACTAATTTCGACATCATAGTAAGACGGCGTTGTAATTCTGTCTTGTGCCGACGAATTTGCTGCCTGCATTCAAATCGATTTTTCGAGAGGCAGAAAATAAGGCGAAGTTCACTATCGAAAGTCTGAATGTCGCTGCCGATGAAAAAAAAATCCATACAAGATTTTTACCAGTATTAAAAAAGTATTTTTTAATCATAATTTTTTTCCATTTGTGTTAATGTCTTCAAAATAATGAAAATTATCTGTTGTTATAAATAATTAGTTTTCAAATCTTTAGCGATATTATTTTCGAAATTTCCTAAAATTGTTATCGCTTCTAAATTTGTGTCTTTGGCGCCGAATCAAGTTTTCTTGAAATCCGTTAAAACTTCTCTAACTTTCCTTTTTATTTTTGATTTGATGAACATTTTATGGGTAATACGTTGATTGTTACGAGTAACCGTAACCATGATTCCAGAAGTCGTTTCGAATCACTTGGAGTCAAGTGGTCTTAACAACAATCGAATTGATTTGGACATGACACCCATTACGAGAAACGACTCTATGGCTTCAACTCTTTAAAATGAAAATTAAAAATATTTTTGAAGTTCATTTTATTGATAAAACGATTTCTTATATAAAGACCAAAGCTTCGGTTTGAGAAGCCGTTTTCCATTGATTCGAGTCATTAACAAGTTGACAATAGAACAGAAGAAAATTTCTACATCACAGATCTATCAAGGTGAAGGTTAAAAAGTCTCTTTCAGGACCATTTAAGCTCAGCCAATGTGTTCCTCAGGGGTCAGTGCTTAGCCCTACTCTTTTCACGATGTTTTTATCTGGCATTGAAAAACTGAATTCTACCAGAGTTAGGGTGGGACTGTTTGCAGACGACATTGTACTCTGGAGCTCAGGAAACAATATTAATGATATTGAATCGAGAATTAATAATTCTCTTGTAGCTGTGTCCAACTTTGCCAAGGAACAAAAAATCAGTTTTAATCCTCGCAAATCAATTGCTACTTTCTTCACAACCAATAAGCGTATATATAATTATCAACCACAACTGAAGTTGGAGGGACAGAATCTCACTTATGAGAAGCACCCCAAATATCTGGGATTTATTCTGGATCAAGAGTGCACTACTAACAAGCATATCGAACACATTGTATTGAAAAGTAGAAAACGTCTTACCATTCTTAAATATATTGCGGGTAGCGACTGGGGAGTCGATGCAACAACCCTTAGAACAACATATATGACTTTCATTCGCCCTATACTTGAATATGGTTTCCCAATTTATTGTTGCGCATCCAAAACTAACCTTAAGAAGTTAGAACAAGTTCAATTAAGTGCTGCCCGGATTATCACTGGTTTAAGACATAGCTGTCCTTCTGATATTGTTCTTTTTGAGGCCGACTTGCAGCCGCTCCATACTAGAAGACAAGCTGGTCTTGTTAAATACTATAATAAACTCTCTAGTTATGGCCTCTGCAACAAGACCTCCATGTATCTTAACAGCTGGAGTAATCATCAAAGATTAAAGAAGGACAGCCCTTTCAGTCTGGCCGTCTCTCTTCAACTACCTAATAGTAATGTTGAACCCAACTCAATACAGTGCTGCTTGAATCCTGCAGAAGGACTCCCCAGGGTTTACTTTCACTTTAACTTAAGTACTCATGTTAATAAGAAAGACTACATCCCAGAACATCTTAGACAACTGACCTTGGAAAACCTAAGCCACATTCCTAACAATGCCATCAAAATCTTCACTGACGGTAGTAAAATTGATATTCTAGCAGGTAGTGGCATATATATTGAAACCCCTCACACCAATTTGACTCTTTCTCATCGTAATCCCAATCACTGCTCTGTCTTCAGAAGTGAATTGATTGCAATAGACCTGGGACTAGAAGCTATTCTTTCCGAAGAGGATTATGGTGACCTATGGATCTTGTCTGACAGCCGTAGTTCTCTCCACCATCTTAGTAATTGGCTTCTTGTAGGCGACAAGATCAGCAACTCTATCCTGCTTAAATTAAAACTCATTTCACTTAATCATGATGTTCACTTGCAATGGATACCTTCACATGTGAATCTCCACGGGAATGAAATGGCCGATAATCTTGCTAAGGAGGGTTGCAGGATTTCAAATACTCCCTCTTCCACACTTACTTTTCTGGAGTTATACTCCCAGGAAAAATCAAAAATCTCAGAGGAGTGGAAAACACCCCCACCCATAATTGGTACAAGGGATCAAAACCGGGTTTGTCCCTTGACCTCCCGTGTGACAGACGTACCCGGACTGTTCTCTCAAGACTTGCTAGCGGTCATATTAAGTGCCTCACTTTCAACGAGGGCAGGAAAACTTTTGTCACCTGCACCAAGTGCCAAAATCATCAGGCTTCTCCTGAGCATCTTTTGGATTGCATGGGTCTCTCTAGAGAGGATCTCTTTAGCAATCCTCTTTTAGTCTTCGACTTCCTTACAGTCAACGAACTCGTGGATCTAGTCTGACTCCGTCAGACATGGAGGATAAGCAACAACAACAACAACAGAAGAAAAAGCAAAATGAAAAAGACAAAACATCCACTTTATAATTAGTTTGAATCAGCAAGGACGATTTAATTTTTTTAAATTTAGAATAATTAAAAATTTTATATTATAATATAGGAATTATATCATATATTGTTGTTGTCGTGTGCCAGCCAGGCTGGCAATATGGGGTGCGCTGCTCCACTTTTCCAACTGAACCCTATTTTGGTGTGGAGTCCGACTTCCTCAGTACACACATGCCATAGGGACCCGTTTATAGGGTAGGCAACCATTCACTCCACATTCATACGAGGAAAGGACAAAGACAGGATAGATAGAGAGAAAGTACATCCATGCCCGAACCGGGAGTCGAACCCAGGACCTCCCTATCCGCAGTCAGACACGCTGACCATTAGACAAGTTGAGCGGCTTAACACATAATAAAATAATTTATCATTTTTTGATATTTTTAAATGATTTTTTTAGAGGAGCGTTATTAGATAATCTAAAATCTTAGAAAAAAATGGTTGAATAATTTAAATTATTGTCAAATCTATTAACTAACAAATTTTAAGAAACATAAATACACCATATTAATAAAATATTAATAATCAAACTTATTAATCATCTATAATAATCTAACCATATATCTAAATCTTTAATTTATGAAATTTCAAAAACATGTTTAGCTTAAAAGATACATCCACACGTATAATTGTTGAATTAATCACCCAATAAGAATATTCGTTAGTTATATTTATTTAAAAGAAGAAAATTTATAGCAATTTGATTATTAATGGATAATTGCTTTACTGACAAATTATTATATGTTAAAGGAGTTTAAAAGTTTAACAAATAAATATTTATCAGTTTAACCTGAAAATATTGTTTATTTTTTCCTTGGACGAAGAGCATAATTTTCATAATATTTCCACTTTTTTTCTCCATCTAATTTGATTGATTTATTTAAATTATTGCAGTTTGAATTGTACAAATTGCATTATATTTAAAGTATTTTATTCTATGGTAATAACATATCTTTCCCATTATTGTACACTATTTAGAAGCCTACCAATATTAAGTTAATGACTTTAACGTTTTTGGTACATAATTATGTATATTTAATTACATAATTAATTACACGAGAGTAATTAATTAAGAATAAATGATGTGTTTTTTTAATTATGTTAAAATTTGGCATATGTAAAATTTAAAATTTATATTGTAAAAAAATATTTTAACAAATTGTAAAATATCATTACTCCTATTAAATTGGTTTGGCAACAGTATTTGTTTATTTAGCAGTTTCTATATATTCCGCAGTAGTTATGTACCAACTATTTCTTTTCAAGGACATTTTATTGAACTGTAACACTAGCACAGTTCTGCGTCATCTTTCACTGCTATTTTTATGTTAAACTTAGTATAAGAGTCAGTTCAAAGAAATTTACACAAAAAAATTCGTTTTCACAGAACTTTTCCCTGAGTTGGTTGAGTAAAATACCTCCTCCATTGTACGTCTTGGTGTGATCAACAACAATAAGTGTCGACAGCTTCAACATTTTGTTTGAAAAACCTCACAGTAAAATAAACACTTATATTTACCGAAAAGAAATATGTAGCCTATTTTAAGATATCTTTATATTTATCCTTCACGCTATAATTGCAGTGACTGCGCAAATATTACATAATTCTTAACCCAGTCTACTTTTGAAGAAATCCGCTTGGAAAATGGAGAGATTTTCTGGTCTTGTTTTCAACTATGAATATTTACTGCTACCAATTCGAGAAGCTAAGTTATTTTACTTTTAAAATGAATTTAACAATTCAAAATACAAAAAACTTATCCCATCATATATCAATAAAAGATCTGGTTCTTCATTAGAAGAATTTTAATACTACAAATTAAAAAATGCTTAAAAAAACTGCATAAAATACTGAAACTTCTAGAATAAACTATATAATTATTTGCTAAATATAAATCAATTTTTTTGATTGTGGAACTTTTTTGATCTTCTTCAATTATAATATAATAACTTAGCTAGTTTCATTGAATTTATTCCAAATTATTTTCTTTCCCTGTAATAAAAACGTAAGTGTTATCCCATCGACTATTTAAAAATCTTAGGACCGGAGTCTCAAAATTAGATTTTACGCAAATCAAAATATTTTCATGTTTTTAAGATTACGTAACTGAATAATTTAAGAAACTTCTAGAATAAATGAATAAAAAAAATTACATTTTAATTCAAAAAATTATTTAATATAAATAATTTTTTGAGTGAAAATAAATTTTTTTTCAAATGATATAAATGTAAAATTATTTGCGAAAATATAACGATATGATAACTGACGTCATCTAAAAACTTTATAGCATAATATAGTCAAGATCACGTAATTTTTCATGGTCGTCGAGATTATAAATAGGTGCTTATTATAATAAAAAGAAAACATTTTATGAAAAGTCATTTTTTTATAAAACAAGTTTCATCAAATTTATGCAAACATAATTTATGCAAAAATTTTCTCATGCATATTTATTTTTCTAGTATTGCGCTGGTTTTATGAATATTGAAAGATTTTTTTTTATCTTGGAATTTAATCATCACTTTATTTAGAATATATCCACATCAGATATCTGATTCTTTTTTTTCTGTTTCAAAATATATACATACCAAATGTATAATTTAAAAAAGGTAAAATTTTAGTACATTTCTGCATTGAAGTGACAGTAAACTAAACTCCATGGCACGACAGCCCATGTGGGGCAAGGCCTACAGTGCCCATAACTGTTTTCATGACCGAGGGCCCTGGGGTGTGAAGCATATGTCCCAGTTAAGTGGTCAGTCTAATGTATGACCCCCAGTGTTTAGTTCCCAAGCATGCTTGGTACTCAGTTAATCGACCCACAGAAGGGATGAAAGGCTGAGTCAACCTTGCCCAACCCGAGGATCGAACCTCGGACCTAGTGACTATAAAGATATTTCATTAACTCTTTTTTGATGATATCAGGTTATAACGCAAGTTTTCCACCAAAAGAAGTTTTTAAAAAAGTTCCCACAAATTCCCATAGGCGGACTTCATCAACATCAACATGACGGACATAGAGCTCTGATTTCTTAACATTATAGTCCTTGTTTTTGATTTTTGGGTACCAAACCTTCACAATGTCATATGATACAACAGTAGAGAGTATCCAAAGTTATACACATGATTTGGTGACATTCTGTTGCTGACGTTTTTCAACAGCACTGGAAGTAATTGATGGCTCTAATCTGGTTGCTTGATGATTCCACTTCAGACATCTCATACATAATGATGATGATGTATTTTCACAGGTTTCATAACATAAAAGGCTCTAAAGCAAGTCGTCTTTCAAATGCCAAACATCGTCTTACAAAATGTAAACGAACAAGCCAACGTAAACTGTGCAGACGATATTAGCGGTGGTGGAAAACGTTTTTTGCAAACCGATAGATTTGGAATGAATGATTATTAAATTATCTTATATTCAGTCTTTTAAAATAGCAAATTTAATTCTAGTATTGTTTAAATACCATACTTTGCAATTTTCCTCTTTGAAGAAATAGAATTCTTATAAGCAATTTAGCATTATAAAATAAAGAAAATATGTTATTTATACAACTAATAAAAACATTTTATTTTATTTAATTCTTTTTTTAGTTGGCATCTAGTATGAAGTACATTTTCGATAAAGCCCTTGGAACCTGACGCAGAGACTTTCATCTGTAAATGAAATATGACTTACTTTAATTTTAATGTAAATATTAGCTGTATTTATTTGTTGATATTTTAAAATTACCCATTCAATTAATTGAATAATAAAATACATTTATTAACTAACAAAAGTATGAAATGGAAATCTTTTTATTGTATTTATTTATATTTTATATTATCTATAAGTTCAGAATTTATTCCATTAATGTATATCGCGTATGTACTGCAAAATTATTGTAAAAATAAAAATTTTCAATAATTTTTTACTGCCATCGGAATTTAAAATGTTGTTTTATACAGGATGTAAGTTAAGAAAAATTATAATAATTATAGTAAAATACTTTTCGAAATATTTATAAAACTATTTACGAAACTTCAATATATATATAAAGCAAGATTAGAAGTATCATAGGCGAAAATTGAAAGATACAAGAATAGATATAAAATTGACAAGTACAAGAATAGTTATAACACTTATGTTTAGCAATACATTCAGCGCAAAAGCAGCTAAAATAGAATTACTAAAATATAATTAATAATTACATTCTTATGAAATTAATAATCAAATATTAGATGGAGAATAATACATTGAAAATACCAAATGGAAAATAATAATGTATTTATAAAATTAGTCAAAAACAAAATTGAGAATAATTATCAAATACTAGATGGAGAATGACACATTGAAAATACGAAATATAGTAAAAAGATGGAAAAATTTTCAATAGATAGTTTAAAATTTAAAAAAAAAATAGAACGAAAATGGAGCGAAATACCAACATGGCCAGCTTCTTCAGGGAGTGTTGACCACATTGGTACAAAGTGTGGCATTTCTGCATTGGCCTAAGACATAGTCTTAAAGATTACATACATACATACATATATATATATATATATATATATATATATATATATATATATATATATATATATATATATATATATATATATATATATATATATATATATATATATACATAATATACTTCATTAAGAAATTCGGGGATCAATTGGCATAAGCGTAAATTGCATATCAACTACATAATTTTTCAAGTAAAAAAAAAGTTATAAAAAAGTACTAACTAAAATTTTTTTGCAGATATTGGAATATAATTAAAGTATAGCCATCACAAATGTAAAAAAAAAATCATTCATTTAGAAATCTTTTAATGAATCGAAGTTAACTTTTTCTAAATGACCTTTTCATTGAAAATTCACGTATAACACACACATGCATACATAACATCGTCCACATATGATTACAAATTTTAAAACTAAATTAATATTCACTTTTTCTTTTAAGAATCTATTTTTACAAATTGAAGTCAGATTTTATTAAATAATTTTCAATAAATACCAGATACCCTTATATAATTTTTTAAAATGTTATTAAAAAATTAACCAAAACTTTATCATCTTTATCATTATGCTCTATTTATCGCCTCTGTTTGGGTATATCATTTTATTAATGTTAAATGTAATACAAAGATGTGTGATGAATTTTTTTCATACAATAAAAATGTTTTTTATAGTTAATTTTATTTAAAAAAATTGATATTACTTAAATTAAAGGCCTTCATTTAATGTAAACTCTAGCAGAGAAAGGTCACAAAACATCATAAAACAATCTCTAAAAACTTCTGTGGTTCAGAATTAATTGCGAGAAAAATTTATTAACCTCTATTCTCATATTTATAAAAAACTACTTTTAAAAAATGTCTTATCATGAATAAAATATTTTTATCCTGAATCTAGTGGCATAAAAAATTATTTAAGTAAGGATTTCAGACTTGATTTAACTCTGAATAAATGATAAATATTTAATTTTTAGGTACATTTTTTAAAAAATAATGCAGTCGCTTCTCTCTCGTATAAATTATTTGTGCGTTACCACACATTTTTAACTTTCTTATTTAACGTCAAGTAACATTTAAATAAATTGAAGATGTTTCTTTCTCCTAATAAATAATTTACATTTATTTTAATCTTACTAGCCTGGTTTTCTTTATAATATATGGAGTTCTCGTCCGTCTTGTGCTGGATCATATGGCAATAAAAGATGCTATTCAATAAAAATTATAATCATATTTATCATTATTTTTAAATTTCTCAAAATTAACAAGAAAAAATTATCCATGAAAGTTATCTTTCATAAAATCAATTTTAATTTGAAAAAAATCACAGCTTAATAAATTATTTTGCAAATATAATTCTAGAATTGATTCCCATATTAAGAATTATATATACAAGTAGTATGAATTTATATGACGAGAAATCAAAATTTATTTCTATCAGTATAATACAAAAGAAAATAATTTGAATTTTTAAAAAAAATGATCAAATATTTAAAGAAAGAAAACTCATAAATAATTAAAAGAACATTTTTAATGTTAACTTAAGCAAGACTTTAGTCTTAAGATTTAAAAAAGATTGTTTACGAATATTTCAATTATTATTTTAGAATTCTATTAATTAATGAAGTTTTTAAAAATTCAAATCCTTGCCGATTTAAATTAACCATAAAGTGGAAGTTTTGTCTTGTTTTTTTTTTTTTTTTTTTCATTTTGCTTTTTCTTCTGTTCTATTGTCAACATGTTAATGATTTAAATCAATTGAACGGCTTTTCTAACCGGTGCTTTGTTCTTTATGTAAGAAATCGTTTTATTAACAAAAATAACGATAATATTCTCAGATATTTGATGTTGAACTTCGTCTTGTTCGCTGCCTTTCGAAAAATGCGACTCGAAGGCAGGCAGGCATTTTCATCGACAAGTTGGATCACGACGTCATCTCAAGATCTGTTTTACTGTACGGTCACCCTTGGCACGTTTTTTTGGGGGGCGCCAAATTTGGCGAACATTTTTACTGGAAACCCGCCAAACTTATATTTTGGCAACCCTATTTGTCATTAATTTCTCATGAATATTTACCGATTTAAGTTCATTAATATAAAATTTAATAAAAAAGTTTTATGGATAATTTAATATATCGATTTGATTGGAACAAGTTCAGTATCCCCATACACTTGGCGACGCGGCGAATTTTTTTGTCGCCAAGCTAGGCGCGCGTTTATTAACACGGGAAATGTCCCGAAGTTCAATCGAAAAGTAAGCATTTCAGAAAATTTAAAAAGGGAAATAAATATAAATAATGGACTACTTGATATGAAGTTAAGCTGAAATGTTGATTGGCATATTTATTTCGACATTTTATTCGTTTGTCACTAGTGTCACATTTTAGTAAAAATTATTATCTAATTTTACAAAAAAAGCATGCAAAAAATATTTTTCAAATATATAAATTTTTTAAAATTAAAAAAAAAAACATGAATAAAATATTTTTTAAAATGTATACACTTTTTAAGTAAATAAAAATGAAACACGAATACAGTAAAAAAATACATGTAAGCAATAGAATTTAAATAAAATAATTAGACCTCTTCTCCAAATCCAATTTCCGTTAAAAAAAATTAATTAATATTTGCGAATCCTAAATTAATAATTTGGAATCCTGAGCAATTTGAACTAAAAAAATTCTATTAACAATTCTGAGTTTTCCAACTGTTGGTCTAGAGCTGGAAAAAGTAGAAAATCCATCATTATTATCTTTTTGCTAATATAATTTGTTGATATTTTTCAACAACATTTTTAACATGAGGCATTTTTAATTAAAACAATAAATAAAGTAATCAAAACAATAAAAAAAGGATAATAAATTAAGAAAACGAAATAAGAAAAAATAATATTTAACGATTTTAAATATGTAAAAAAAATATATCATTTAATAAAAAATATATATTAAAATTAAACCAAATAAAAATAATAATGAAAAAGAAATAGTATAAAAGAAAAATTTACGATGTTTGGACACTGGCGACAACGAAACACAACAGCGGGAAATCCACTGATTCCAGCAGCAACAGTAAACGAAATTAAAATGACTACCAATTAAAACGTAGAACAATTAGCAAAGAAAGTTCTGGAAAGTTGTCGAAGTGAAACTAAAAAAGCTATTGCCACTAAAAAAAACACATATATAACGTAAAAATTATTTAAAACACGAGAAAAACGGAATCTGGCAACGAAAAAATAATAATAGTAACAAAAACTAAATTTGGCAACACTACAATAAAAACAAAAGTTGAAATCGGCAACACTACAACGAAAACAACGGTTTCCAGATTTGGCGAGAAATCAGTGTATGGGGATACTGAACTTGTTCCATTTTATTATTTTACCATTGATGTTTGAAATCTATAAATCTGCGTTTTTTGTTAATTTTGTAAAAATTTAGTTGAGCATATTGTTAGATACCAACAATGTATGAAATATTTGTGACTATTTTAGCCATTTTTCTCAAGCTGTTTTTCCCGATGGGAAATTCGTCTGCATGTGAGTGGTGGAGCTGAATTTATAACGATTGACATTCCTACCCTCGACTAACCGGTGTCTCAACACTAACATCCGCTAACTTGCATACTTATTCTCACTTCATTCAACGGCAACGCGAAAACGGCAAGAACTTTCTTGTGGTACTATATATACAATCAAGAATATCAAGTTAGGATGACCACTTATAACTGGGGCGTATGCTTCCCACTCCATGGCTCTCGGTTTTGGAGAAAATATATCAGCTCTGTAAGCATTGGCCCCCAAATGATCTATTGTGTAGACTGAGTTTTGCAATCAAGAGAGAACACGTATTCAAGGCATGTATTAATTTAGCTTGTCTCGTAAGAATTTCTTAACTTTATTATGTTTTCAATAAATGCTTAGGGATGGTGACCCGCTTGGTATGAGCACATCTGTAAGTCTTGGGCGATACGCTACGGTCTTCCAGGCAGAAGTTTTGGCAGTAATCCACTGCCTGCGACTAAATATGAGGAAGGGCTACCACCGTAAGCGGATTCTCATTTTTAGTGACAGTCAAGCCGCTTTAAAAGCGCTCAGTTCTTTCGAAATCAAATCTAAAATGATTTTGGAATGTAGAAACCTTCTTACAGAACTGGCAACTAGAAACAAGGTGATCCTTGTATAGGTATCAGGGCACAAAGGTATCAAAGGTAACGAAAGGGCTGATGAACTTGCTAAACAAGGATCGTCTCTTGCTCCCATCGGTGCAGAACCTTTTTGTGGGATCAATTTGAAGACCGCAAAAACCAATGTTCTTAGATGAGAAAAACGGAAGATGTATGAAGCTTGGCTCAACACACTCCTGGTCAAACCCATGCTAAAAGTATGATCTGTGGATCATCAGTGAGGATTGCCTCTGAAATTCTAAGATGCTCTAGGCAGAAGATACGTTTAATCGTAGGCTTCATAACTGGGCACTACTATTTCAGAAAACACCTCCATAAAATGGGACTGTTTCAGCAAGATCCGTATCTGCAGGAAATGTCATACGCAAGAGGAAACGGCCAAGCATATCATTTACGAATGCGAGGCTCTTGCCCTCCGTAGATTAACTTCTTTAGGCATCATCCATACTAGAGAGTTACATCTAGACTCCATTAAAGGGTTATGTATCGGACTTTATTAATAAAGTGGGTGACCCGAGCAACTGGAACTAGGAAAAAATTGGGTTCGGAGTTAATAGTACAAAATGCTGATAAAAGCAGAGATGCCTAATGACTAACAAATCCAACTCTAAGAAGAAGAATGTATGAGCACGTTCTACTGAGAAGCTTATCCTGTAATGTTTAACATCTTATTTAAATATGATTACGACAACTCCCACATTTTTCTAAAAAAGTAAAAATCTAAGAACTCTTTTTACACCTTGTTCACATCTTTAGACCATCAGTACTCTCAATCTATGTCACACAATACTTTCAAGTAAGATTATGTATATATTGCATTTTTATTTTTGAATTTAAATAAAAAATATTTTTGGTGGAAGGGAACAGAAGGCATGCAGGGAAAGCAGGCACCACTTTATCTTAAAAGAAGCTTTACTTTATGTTTTGGCCCAAACTCCATTTAAGGCAAATAAGATACCTTAATATAATATCGCCAAACAAACCTTTACAAAAGATAAATCGATATATTTTATGTGTGAGTTAGAGAAACTTAATGCAAATAAATTTAACACAAAACTTATTTTAAAATTCTTTCTAATTTAAAAATTACTTTTAAATTATAATTATAAAATTGATAAAATAAAAAATAATTGAACATAAAAAACAACACTGAAGTCATTAGTAAAATTTATTCCCTGCATTAATTTAAAAAGAGCAAGAACAGACAAAAAATTGTTTTATTCTTTCAATAACATTTTATAATAAATATTGTGAAACGTGGTAACAAAAATGCAGCAACTAAAGATACAAATATTATATCTAATTAAAAAATACAAAATTTATTTTATTCTTATTTCAATAGATTTATAATTGATAAAAAAATTAGTTGATCAAAATTTATTCAAAATTCAAAAGAAATATTCATTTACACGTTAATTGAGATATTAATATATAAAAATCCCTTGCTTATATAAACATACAGGTAAAAATTAAATTGTCATATTCTAATGGGATTTTTATGGAGAATATAGATAAGAGGGAACACAAAGAAAATTTTAAAAAAGGATGTCTCCATGACATTTATCTAATTATCAGGAAGTTAAAACATCAGTTCATTGGTCATATCAGGATCACAGCTCCTACAGAGTTGGTGAGGTTGTTGGAAAAGTGCAATGCTTATGATGCGCACCACTTTTGGATTGACGATGTTACGTCACTACTAGAAGGACCAACTTGTCGGTCCTTCTAGTCCTTCTTCCAACAACCCTTAGTTGGATCCTACCTGCTATATAGAAGCAATCGGCAGAATTCCTTATAATTTAGAAACCTTTTAGAAAAAAAATAATAATAAATCACAGTAGACTTCATCACAGTGGAGTGCTCGTTGGGTTAGTTTGGTATCGCAAAAGCTGGGAAATTACGCTATCGATAAATTAATAATTTTATTGGAAATTAATTATATTAATTAAAAAATTATTCCATCATTTTCATATTTCTGAAAATAAACTCTTACTTTTTCTACAGTTTCATGAAACAGTTTTAATTTATTCATTGTATATAATAATAAATATATTCAATAGTTACCATTAGTACATTTAAAAACTTTCTTATATAGATTTGGATATATATATATATATATATATATATATATATATATATATATATATATATATATATATATATATATATATATATATATATATATATATATATATATATATATATATATATATATATATATATATATATTAAATATATATTAATAAGCTTTTTTGTGATGGTGGCAGAAAACTTTTTTAAGTAGAAGTACAATTCCAAAATGAATAACATGAATAACTTGTTTTCCGAAGAATAAAAAGTGGTTACTTTACAAGTAGGGTTATTTCACATAACTTTTAGCTATTAGAGTACTTTTTACATAATTTTATCCCATTTTCAACTTATCCGAACATTATTTATATTGTAGGTTTTGAAGTATTGAGCAATATTTTTTTTAAAAATTTCATATCATTTAAGCATAAATAGGACTCAAACCTATTTAAGTTCTATATTATTCACATATTTCTCGAGGAAACAATTTTTACATTTTTCATATAATATTTTGCTAAATAAGGTCACCTTATCGTAATAACTAATAGCTTATTTTTTTTAATTCCAATATCAAATACCTATTTAATGATCAATTTGGTGTGTGCCACACTTTCAATTATTTAATTATACTTTCTAATTCATACCTGAAATCTGAAGTCGATGAGAATTTCCCGTTGTTTCATTATTATATAAAACATATTAAAGTATATTTAAAACTTATCATAAGATATATAATTTTATGTTACTGTGTATCATAAGATATATAATTTTATGGTAAATTAAACTCAGCCTTATTATTTAAATTAATTAATTACAAAAGCTGTAATCATAGTTTTCAAATAAAACCTGGCCTATATTTTTAGTTAGCTTGACAACCATATCTTTATGTTCCATATCATTTCTAACTAAGAGTACTGAAATAAATATTAAAATCTTTAATTTATATATATATATATATATATATATATATATATATATATATATATATATATATATATATTTATATATATATATATATATATATATATATATATATATATATATATATATATATATATATATATATATATATATATATATATATATATATATATATAAGCATGATTAGAAATATCATTGGCAAAAATTGAAAGATACAAAAATAGATATAAAAATTGAAAAATATAAGAATAGATATAAAATTCTTATGCTTATAGCAATACATTCAGCTCAAAAGCAGCTTAAATAGAATTACTAAAATATATCTAGTAGTGAATTTTTTATAAAATTAATCAAAAACCGAATGGAGAATAATAATAAATTTATAAAATTAAATACTAAATGGAGAATAATACATTGAAAATACGAAATATAATAAACAGATGGAAAATATGTTCAATAGACAGTTTAAAAATTTCAAAGAAAAGGAAAAAGGAAGGAAAATGGAACTAACATGGCCAGCTTCTTCAGGGGGTGTTGATCACATTGGCACAAAGTATGGCTTTTCTGCATTGGTTCAAGACTGTAGTCTTAAAAAAGCTAATTGTCACCATATATATATATATATATATATATATATATATATATATATATATATATATATATATATATATATATATATATATATATATATATATATATATATATATATATATATATATATATATATATATATATATATATATATATATATATATATATATATATATATATAAATTTCAGGCAAATTATTAGTTTTTTTGATAAAAATTGAAATCCTCACCTGGTGGCTTATAGCTCACAAGTGTATTTAACCATGATTTGTTCTACTAATGATGCTCATATAGAAATATTATTTTAGTTTATAAAGTATACGATTAATTAAAAATATTTCTTTCTTTATTGCATTACATATATATATTTATTATAATTATAAAGTAATAAATATATACATATCTATTATATTAAATTTTCTATTATTTTGTACCTTTCTATTTGTATACGTATGTAAAAATATTTCTTTAACTTTGCATAATTGCCAGGAAATTTAAGTGTAGATCTGAATTATTATTCATTACTTTTGTATGTAACATTTAGCACTCCTGACCTGTGGGTCCTGGGTTTGAATCCCGGTTCGGGCATGGATTTTTCTTTTTTCTCTGCTCTCTCTGTGTTTCTCTGTCTTTTCTTCTGTGATGATGTATGAATGTGGCCCACCCTATAAACGGGTTTGTGGTGGTATGGCGCGGGTAACTCTACTCGCCTCCGTGACTTGGTTCACAGGTGCCCGCTGGGTAACGACAAATGAGTAGCAGTTTCAGGCCTTGTTGTGGCATCGGGTTCAAACCCTCTTGTGCCCGCCATTGGAAAAAAATAATAATTTGAACACAAGATTTAATCTATTTAAATGTATGTCATAATTATTCAGTGTCCAATTGCAGTAATAGTAAAACTTGCAAAATATACTTTAATAAAATATTATCAAATAATTTTGTATTTATTATCGATGAATTAAGGTGTTTATAGTATGCGTAAAATGTGTATGCTCTGAATAAAATATATTTATGCCCTTCACACAAGTATAAACATAAAAACTAAATCCCACTATTTCATAATTATTCCTATGTGATATATGATTTTATGCATGATTTCAGAAATTATTATTTTAATGTAATAATGTACTTCTTCCCTATGATACCACTGTAATACATACATAAAATCCTCATATTTAAAAAACCATTGTTTTATAACTTGCACCATTTATCATTATAGTTATCTGAATTGTTGCAGTTTTACGAAATTTAATGTTATATGTTCCGTTTCTGTGACATAACTTCCAATTAATTTACAACATTTGATTGATTTCTGTGGGTAATTTTTTTGGCTTAATTTTTTTCTTTAGTAATTTTACTTATTCAGTGGTTTCTTCCAATCAAACTTGTAGAATTCCATTGTAGTTAGTTACAGGAAAGTTCGCTGATGTCTATGTCTATATCCACGTCCATATATTCTAATTTTATTGTAAGTGAGTATCCTTAATTTCATTTAAAAAAGGAAAAAATTTTAAAATTTTTGGATATCAAGAAAAGAATTATAATAGAAGTCGTAATTTAGTTTTAGAAGATAAACGACCCAGCAAAGTTCAAAGTTTCAATGTTATTGCCAATCTGTTTCACCATTTTAATCAAAAGAAAAATAACTATTGAAAATAAAATTTGTTGTAGATAAAATTATACTTTTTAATTATCAGATTAACATATATCAGTTTTTTACCCTGAGACAGGCATCACCTGATTTTGAATTGTATATTGATGGCTCCAGATTGAATGAAAGTGGGAAGACAAAATATCTTGGAGTTACAATGGACAGCAAATTAAAGTTCTTGGAACATATCAAATACACTGGTACTAGAGTGGATAGAAGATTACCTATTTTAAAAAGACTTGCCGGTGCAAAATGGGGCCTGCACCCAAGATACTCTAAACCTTACATATAACACGTATATAAAACCAGTACTTAAATATGGTAGTGAGGTACTGATTTCGGCCCTACAATCTAATTTGGATATCTTGGAGAGAATTCAGAATAAAGCCCTTCGAATAATCACGGGAGCTGTCAAGACAACTCCGATAGTGGCTCTCCAAGCCTATACAGCAAATCTTCCCATTGGTGTTGAGATAAAGATACAAGCGGTTAATACTTTTGCTAGGATGAGAGCATGTCAGCGAACTAACTGGATGAATAACTGGCAGGCGAGTGTTCTTAAAACTCAGATCTCTCCAATCGAGTGTTGTGAAGAGATATTGAATGACCTAAATCTAAATGTTCCTGTTGAAAAATCTAATATACTGGTTAACCCTTTGAATTTTATGAAAATACCATATAATTTAAAAACAGATGGAAATAGGAAAAAAGACACATTAGATGCTTTTCTAAAAATGAATACCTTGTCATTGTTGGACAATAATTACCCCGAGCCTGAATGGATCCGAATTTATACTGATGATTCTAGGATAAATAATGCTACGGGTGCTGGTGTTTATAGCAGATTGTTCTCGCATCATGCTCCAGTTGGTAAACATCTAACTAATTTTGATGCCGAAGTCCACGCGATCCTCTTGGCGGTGACCAATCTGCAATCCAACATGGAATCTTTTGAAAAGGCTGTCATACTTGTCGACTCAATATCAGCCATAGAATCAATTGCACTCCAGCGTCTCACGGAATCTTCCCTTGTCAGTAAAATAAAACAAATTATACGGGATCTCAATTTGAACGGCAAAATGATAGAGTTTGAGTGGATACCATTACATGTGGACATAGATGGTAACGAAAGAGCGGACTTATTAGCCAAGAACATCTATTGAGGAGAGTGCTGTTCCAATGGATTCCTTAAGAGATGTATGCGAGAGCGGATCATGCTGAACTATAATAAGGATCTGTCCAATAAATGCAAAGACAAACAATGGGAAAATATTAAAAATGACTGGAAAAAAATTCAGTCACAGACCACGTAAAGAGGCTGTGGCCAATTTTCGATTGAACACTGGCCACGATTGTCAAGCTGAACACCTGAAGAAAATCGCCATCTTGACTAATAGTCTTTGCCTTATCTGCATGACAGACAATATGAATAGAGACCATCTCCTCGTCTGTCAGGGCCTTGACCCTGCATTTCAGCAAAGCGGTGATGTTTGCAAGCTTTATTGGATCGCCAGGGATCGCATGTCCTGAACACTTTCATGCTTCCCCTCTAGCTTTTTAGACTTTGACTTTTAGATTTTAGAATTTAGGATTTTAGAATTTTTATCATATATATGTGTATTTGTGTTTGTTTGCGAGTGGCCAGATGTTGATGGATTGGATTCTTTTTGGCCATATGTAACAACAACAATTATCAGATTAACAAAATGAAGTTCTAAAATTTGGCTCTATTCTCGATTTCTATCTCTTTGTTCTATTTTCTAGATAAATGTACCCATTTATTTCAGAAAAAGAATACACTTTATTATGTGATGGCCTCATATTATTTCATCTCGATATTATAACGTAATTTTATTTTCAACTCTCATAATATTCATATGAACTTTGCATTTATTTATTTTATTAATAGATTTCTTTTACTTAATTTTTTTTTATTAATACTTCATCTTCTTTCAGTAAAACCTTCGGTAAAGAATATCTAGAGCAAAGCCAATTACATTTGTCTTCACTTGAACTACGATATGATCTACAATTGTTATAAAAGTGGAGAAAAGTTACACCTTACAAAGCTAATTATTTTTCAATTTTGCAGCAATGAGAATACATTGAAAATATATATTTTTTTATTTGCCATACAATATATTTGAAGGTTAAAATTTGTATGCATTTGGTTTGTTGAAAAACTTAAAAAAAATTAAATAATACTTATGAAAACCTAAATTAAATATTTGATAAAATAACATTACATCTAAAGACTAAAATTTAAAATTACTTAACTCTTACGACGAAATTTATCAAATCAATTTTTATTTGAATAACTTAATCATAATTATATATTAATTTTATAATCTAAAAGTATATTAAACTGCTATTTAAAATATAAAATTATGATTGGATTAAATGATTCTCGTGAGAAATACCATGTTTGAAAATGTTTTACGTACGAGTTGAAATAATTAAATCGAAATATATATATATATATATTCAGAAAAATGCTGTATAATGCTCGGCTTTGTAATTTAGAAGCATGGACCAAGGAAAACCACTGCGGAGGTATCATTTCACATGGATGACATTGCGATCACGAACCTATTGAACGTACCCAACCGCCTATTATTGAACACGACAAATCTTTGATTAGGTAGGTATTCAAATTCACTACCTTCCAATAACGAAAACGAATGGGCTAACCACCCAGGTCACCCGCGGCTTTTTACTCAGAATAATTTAATTTAGGAATCAAAACACATTCATTCCTTTTTATAACTCTACAACTATAAGTCAAGGCTATAGTTGACCTTGGCTTGTTGAACAATGTCACTCCAAATTTGATCCTGGCCTTGTTTCCTTGTTTATTTTTCTGGCGGTTAAATCCTGGCTCTCAAGATCTAATTATCTCTTTTTGTGTTTTTCTCTGTGTCTTCGGTTCGAATTCTTTTAGTTTGCAACTCTTCTTAGGTCTATTTTTTCTCATTGTTGCCCACTAACACTAAATTTATAAGCTTGCTGCTCACTCTTTTCATTAGATGATCAAGTTTATGATTGATTGATTCCTCATTGCGAATTATTTTGTTATATTGCTCAAAAATAACTTTTTAAATTTTTCAAAGGCAAATGAGTTGCAATAATCAATATTCTTCAAGGTCCAAGTTGGGGTACCATAAATCTGGTCATCATTTTATGAATTTTCATTTTAATTTCTTTAATAAAGAACTTATTTTTATATATACACACACACACACACACACACACACACACACACACACACACACATATATATATATATATATATATATATATATATATATATATATATATATATATATATATTAAACCTACACCAGACCTTGGCATAACTGCCATTAGTCTGAGACAGCAGCCCAATATAGTTCTGTCAGACAAACAAAGTGATAACATTTTTTAGCAGAGTTGATTGCTGCTACGTCACAAAGTTCAGAACAAGTGATCTCCAGACGTGTCAAAGGCACTGCCCAGCAGGCAAGTTGGTGTGTCTGAGAAACCAAATCTGTGTAAATGTTTTGAAATGCTGTCATGCCTAGTTTTAATTCTAAATTTGGCGACACCAACAGCTCTGGGCAGTCACGAAAGATGGGTATTCCTTCAAGTGACTCCAACTCTTTCCCTCAACCAAATCCCTAAAAACCCTTCGTAGATGCACTTTGGTGGTCTTGTTGGTGGTCTTCCTCGGGCATTCTTCGGGGTTGTTTTTAGCGGACATGGTCAAGCTATCTCAGCATGTTGCTTCTGATAACTTGAGTATTCTGGGGCTGGTTATACAGTCTATACAATTCAAAATTATATCTGGTTTGTCAGCAACCCTGTTCCTGTACAAGCCCATAGATAGTTCTTAATACCTTACACATCTTTGTAATCATACCAAATTGACTGCTTGATCTCATTTTGATGCAACTCAGCTTTCGATATGGTTTGTGCTGGTTTATCATGCCAGGACTATGATGTTTTTTTATATATGTTATTGTAAATGATCCATTTTTCCTCGCTACTGGTAATTCATTTAAAAAAAGGGGCGATTGTATTACGTTTGAAATGCGTATCACACATTTATCGTTGTGTTAGGTGAATTTCGTTCAATTCACGCGAAACCCCAAATAACTAGCTTCTTAACAAGTCTAAGACATCTTATATGATTTTAATTTGTTATGCGTGATACACATAACTGATTTGCAAACTTTAGCACTGTTATATGGCGATTTGATTCAGTTATGGGTTTCATTTTGTCATCAACATTTTCAGAAAATTGATCAGAACGTTAGTCATTTTTCAGTGAGAAATCTCCAGAAAAAATTTTTTTAAACCAAATCCGACAAGTGGTTGATTCTGTTAAACAATCAACACCCTATACATCACATATCTCTTAGGGAGGAGCTTCAGCAGGCTTCTTGCCTTATTGAAAATATAAAAAAATGTAAAACGTGTCGAAATTGCATATTTTTGCACTCCATAATGAAACTGACCGTAAAGTGACAGTTATAAACAAAATTACACGGAATTTGTTTCGATAGCAACCTAAAGGTATCGACTAGCAAATCTCAAGAGAAAAAATTTCTAACCATAACAAAAGAATAGCGTAACAAACATAGCGCTATCTACTGGTGCAAACCGAAATTACTTTCTTGTCAAACGAATAAAATAAAGGACGCATCCTTTTAAAATCGCGAAAAGATGTTTGTAATTATCAAGTGAAAAAAATGAGTGCATATACTCTCACGAACTGAAATCCAAAACAAAGATATTTAGTTTTATGCTTAATTTTATGTACTTTTAAGTTCCCGCTTATCATTGAATTTATTTGAAAATCTTTCTATTGTGACTGATTCTTGAATTTGACTTACAGGATTCAAAGCCACACAATCGAAATCTTTTCAAATAAATTTGTTTTATACACATAAGTATTAATCTTAACTAAATTACAATTTAACTTCTTTAATGCAACTTTTCTGTCGATTTTATTGTTATGCGTTAAAGAATGTGAGTCTATTCTCCCAAAATGCTTTCAGTTTTGCTTATATTATTTAAAATTATTTAATAAAACTGTAATTTTTATACATTTTTGGATTACTCACATTTCAGAAATTAATCTTGTTCCTCAGGATCTGTTGAGAAAAATAAACAGCTTTTCTTCGTGTAATAGAAACTTGAAATATTTTCAAATATTCTTTTAAGCAACATTTTATAAAACATATATAATGTTTCGGTCAATAATTTTAATTATTCTTGAACACGAAAAGCTTCTTTAATCTTAAATCATCCTGTGGGAATACAAAGAAACAGTGTGATGTGATTATTCTACGCTTTTTCAATTACATATTTTAAAGAAATAAAGTATCCTTAAAATCTATAATTATAACTGTATATTAATATATTTAAAGCTTGGTGGCTTAGTAGCAGCGTTTCACGCTCCCATGACATAGGTCCGAGGTTCGATCCTCGGGCTGGGCAAGGTTGACTCAGCCTTTCATCCCTTCAGTGGGTCGATTAACTGAGTACCAAGCATGCTTAGGAGATAAGCACTGGGGGTCTTACGTTAGGCTGACCACCTAACTGGGACATATACTTCGCACCCCAGGGCCCTCGGTCAGGAAAACAGTTATGTTTGTTTGTTTGTCGCTCAACGGTCATTTTTTTGCACACGAAGGCTAATTAGACCGGGACTTACGGCTTAAAGTGGATTCCGAACCACTACAAACATCCATGCCCAAGGTGGGATTCGAACCCACGAACTGTTGAACCGAAGGCAAGAGCGCTAACCATTCGGCTGCCAGCTCGGCAAAACAGTTATGGGCTCTGTAGGCCTCAGCAAAACAGTCATGGGCTGTCGTGCCATGGAGTTTAGTTTAGTTTATTATTACATTTATTACATTAAATATTTAAGTGCAGATAAAATATATAATTAAATGAAAAGATTTGGAAACTAGTTACAAATAAGAATAAGTACTTACCAACCAATAAATTTATTTTCAACAAATAAGTTTTATTTAATATAGTGAAAAAAATTAATAAATATCTTTATCTATTCATTAATTTATGTTCCGTTTACTCCTATGTTAAAGTTGTCCAACTATTTATTTAAAATAATGATCAAACAATTAGCATAGCAAAATGGTTAACGAGATTAAATGAAGAACCATGCTGTATGAACCTCTTTTTAAAAAATGTCAAAAAAAAAAAAATTCGATGTCATCACATCAATATATATATATATTTCCTTAATATTGCCTTTCAGTTTCATTTTATACATTCAAATTTTGCGGTTGATGAGCAATTTTGTAAACTGATTAGATTTTATTTTGAAATCTATTCATTTTATAGCATCGCTGCCTTCAATAACTAATTCTTTTTATTATTTGATGTTTATTTATTTCATGTTCTTCAATGTTAACATGAAAATTTTCTTGGTGGATTGATTTTGATGTAAGTATCTATAATATATATAGAATTAATCCTTATATTCCGGTATTAAATATGCTAAAATTGGTATAAAAGAACTTGTGTAAAAATGTCCAGTTTCTTAATCATTAAAAGATAGAATAAAGAGTATATTGCAATTATCAGTTCACTTTAGGCTATTCTCAATTCTTAATAAACGCAGATAGAAGCTGAACTCTTAGAGTTGTGTCTTTCATATCAGCAGTTTATAGGTTCAATTCCTGACGTTCAATTCTAGCTAACTCTCTCTTGTAGCAGTTCAGAATCCACTTTAAATTATAGGTCTGAATCTAATAAGTCTTCACACACATGAGAAAAACATGACATTCGTGAGATAAAAGAAACAAAAAACGATATTTTTAACTCCAAATAGCAAAATTAATTTGAAAAAAAGAAAAAGAAAAAAAAATTTTCCGTTCTTTCCTTACAACATAAATCCTAATTAAAAAATTATTTATATTTCCTTTTCAAATGATATCTTTTTGATTACTTTTAATGATAATTAATTTCCTAAGATACAGGTTCGAAGAATGACATTCTAATAAATATAAAAATATCAACAACAATCCAATTATTAAATAGTAATATCCTGTTGCTTTCTAACCATTACAATATTTTTATAAAAATATATATCATTTTTTAAATAACTTGTGTTTTTTATATTTTAATCCGTTTATTTAAATCCGTTTAATACGTTATATTAAATACGCTTATATATTTAATGTGTTAGTATATTTTTAAACATCTACATCTGTTAAATATTTTTAAATACATTTTTAAACATGTTTCTTGAAGTTAATACATAAATAAAAAATTTTATTACATTTACATTGCTTCGTTTTTTTTTTTTTTAATTTTTTTCAAAAAATTATATTTTTAAAACAATATATTTATAAAAACGCTAATCAAAATGTATTGGAAAAGCTACTATCATGAACAAATGTGCATAAATACACCCAAAAAATACATCTTTTAGAAACAGGAATAGCATTTTAGGTATTGTCATGTATTCCATTTTCAAAACTTTCGATTAAATTGACTTTTTTAAAAATCGCTGAAGAATATTTTAAGATTAATAATTCAATAAAAGTGACTGAATCCTTTTTTCTATAATGCACACAAAATCAGGAATCATGCTGACCATAGGTTGTAATGTAGTCATCTGTTTTTTGCAAAGTAGAAAACTCATTCATATTATTTTATTTGATGTGTGAAAACAGTTATAAATTCAAATATTTTGATGAGGAAGAAGTAAAACTGTTCTACCTGGGTCCTGAGCAGCTACCAGGCACGTCGGCAGGTGGTGGATCGCCGAACGTTCTGTAGGAATGACAGGATAGCCTTGAATATAGAATGGTGCCTAAACGGAGCCTCTAGTTGCCTGGCTAACTTCTAGAGCTTTTTGCCTTGCCCAGTAACTCAGGCAATGCTGGGTGGACTGTCATATTACCTGAGCTTATTAATTGTTATCTTGTGGCTGAAAAGACACAAGAAATAACAAACCTTTCTGCTTTTGCAGGTGAAGCCTCTGAAGTAGACCTTGCTGAAAAAGACAAGGGAACTCAGAGGCAATCTAGTGAAGGGCAGCAATGAATCCTTCACAGGAGGTAGAAGTGACCTCCAAACCATATTCTTCTGGTGAAAGTCAGGAAGCTATCGCTAGCATGACTGACTCTCTGACCAGAATCATCTGTGGATCATCAGCGAGGATTGCCTCTGAAATTCTAAGATGCTCTAGGCAGAAGATACGTTTAATCGTAGGCTTCATAGCTGGGCACTATTATTTCAGAAAACACCTCCATAAAATGTGTTGACTGATGATGTGTTGTGGGACTGTTTCAGCAAGACCCTATCTGCAGGAAATGTCATGCAAGAGGAAACGGCCAAACATATCATTTACGAATGCGAGACCCTTGCCCTCCCTAGATTAACTTCTTTAGGCATCATCCATACTAGAGAGTTACACCTAGACTCCATTAAAGGGTTATCGGACTTTATTAATATAGTGGGTGACCCGAGCAACTGGAACTAGGAAACATTGGGTTTGGAGTTAACAGTACAAAATGCTGATAAAAGCAGAGGTGCCCAATGACATACAAACCCAACTCTAAGAAGAAGATAACTGTTCTTCCTTTTATGACTATATCAGTTAATGTTATAAATTTTAATAAGCAAGTTGAATATTGAATCTTGTTAATCATTTAGAAAAAAAGCACAAATAGCTGTAAGTATCTAGACCGTATTCTTAGGTTCTATTGCTCTTAAGCCCATAACAGCGTAGGACTTAAGTGCAATATATCAGAAATCAATGATTAACAACAGGCACCCTTATGACATTACATGTACAAAACTTAGTACAGTTTTTTCCGGTCTATCAAAGAAATGATTTAATTTATTTTTAAAAATATTTTTTTCGTTAAGATAATTTAGATAAAATCAATAATACTTTATTTTGAAGTATTTATAAAAATTATAGTTTATTTAACTTAATATTAAAATTTTGCTAACATAATGTGGCTGCTTCTTCGTTCCAGTTAAGATTCTAGCTACATCACTTTATTACAATTCCCATTGATTTTAAAATATCCACGATGTCAGAATAACGTTTCATCTACTTTACACATAATTAATTACGAGTGTGTCATAAATCCGACTTATCGACGAATTTGCTGCCTACTTCCTAATCGCATTCTTCGAGAGGAAGCAAACAAGGCGAAATTCACTATAGACTGTCTGATCTTGGCTACATCACTTTACTACAATTCCCATTGATTTTTAAAATATCCAGGATGTCAGCTATCGTTTCATCTACTTTACACATAATTAATTACGACGGCGTCATAAATCCGAATTATCGACGAATTTGCTCCCTACTTCCTAATCGCATTCTTCGAGAGGCAGCAAACAAGGCGAAGTTCACTATTGAATATCTGATCATGGCTTACATCACTTTATTACAATTCTCATTGGTTTAAAATATCCAGGATGTCAGATAACGTTTCATCTACTTTACACATAATTAATTACGACGGCGTCATAAATCCAACTTATCGACGAATTTGCTCCCTACTTCCTAATCGCATTCTTCGAGAGGCAGCAAACAAGGCGAAGTTCACTATTGAATATCTGATCATGGCTATACATCACTTTATTACAATTCTCATTGGTTTAAAATATCCAGGATGTCAGATAACGTTTCATCTACTTTACACATAATTAATTACGACGGCGTCATAAATCCAACTTATCGACGAATTTGCTGCCTACTTCCTAATCGCATTCTTTGAGAGACAGCAAACAAGGCGAAGTTCACTATCGAATGTCTGATCATGGCTATACATCACTTTATTACAATTCTCATTGGTTTTTAAAATATCCACGATGTCAGATAGCGTTTCATCTACTTTACACATAATTAATTACGACGGCGTCATAAATCCGACTTATCGACGAATTTGCTGCCTACTTCCTAATCGCATTCTTCGAGAGGCAGCAAACAAGGCGAAATTCACTATCGAATGTCTGATCATGGCTACATCACTTTATTACAATTCTCACTGGTTTTTAAAATATCCACGATGTCAGATAGCGTTTCATCTACTTTACACATAATTAATTACGAGTGTGTCATAAATCCGACTTATCAACGAATTTGCTGCCTACTTCCTAATGGCATTCTTCGAGAGGAACAAACACGATGAATTTCACGGTAGAATGTCTGATCTTGGCTACATCACTTTATTACAATTCCCATTGATTTTTAAAATATCCACGATGTCAGATAACGTTTCATCTACTTTACACATAATTAATTACGACGGCGTCATAAATCCGACTTATCGACGAATTTGCTGCCTACTTCCTAATCGCATTCTTTGAGAGACAGCAAACAAGGCGAAGTTCACTATCGAATGTCTGATCATGGCTATACATCACTTTATTACAATTCCCATTGATTTTTAAAATATCCACGATGTCAGATAACGTTTCATCTACTTTACACATAATTAATTACGACGGCGTCATAAATCCGACTTATCGACGAATTTGCTGCCTACTTCCTAATCGCATTCTTCGAGAGGCAGCAAACAAGGCAAAGTTCACTATCGAATATCTGATCATGGCTATACATCACTTTATTACGATTCCCATTGATTTAAAATATCCACGATGTCAAATAACGTTTCATCTACTTTACACATAATTAATTACGACGGCGTCATAAATCCGACTTATCGTCGAATTTGCTGCCTACTTCCTAATAGCATTCTTCGAGAGGCAGCAAACAAGGCGAAGTTCACAATTAAATATCTGATTATGGCTAAATCACTTTATTACAATTCCCATTGATTTAAAATATCAGATAACGTTTCATCTACTTTAGACATAATAATTACGACAGCGTCATAAATCCGACTTATGGACGAATTTGCTGCCATTTCCAAATCGTATTCTTCGAAAAGGCAGCAAACAAGGCAAAATTCACCATCGAATGTCTAAGAATATTATTGAAGCTCATTTTGTTACTAAAGCGATTTCTTCTATAAGAACTAAAGCATCAATTTGAGAAGCGGTTTTCCATTGATACAAACCATTAACACGTTGACAATAAAACAGAAAAAAAAAACGAAATGAAAAAGACAAAACGAAACATATACTTTATGGTTAGTTTAAATCGGCAAGGACAATTTAAATTTTTAAAAATTGTATTAATTAATAGTATATACTAAATTAATTATATAATATTAATATTAAATTAATATTATTCGTTAGTATTATTAACTTAATATTTTTATCAAATATATAATTAATAATATTTGATGAGGAAAAATTTCATTCATGATTTTTACCAGTAATAAAGTATTTTTTAATTAAAATTTTTTTCCATGGATAAAAAGTTTCAAAATCAGGAAAATTGCCTGTTGTTGTTTCAAATCTTTTGCGATGTTGTTTTCAAAATTTCGTGAAATTCTTCTCTGCCTTTCACCGGTTCAAGTTTTCTGAAATCTTTTCACGTTTTCTTGAAATCAGTTAAAACTTCTATTATTCTTATTTTCTTTTTATTATTTCAGAGACATTTTGTGCTTAAAACATTAATTGTTACGAGTATCCGTAACCATGATTCCAGACGTTATTTCGAATCGCTTTTAGTCAAGCGCCATTTAACAACAATCGAATTGATTTGGACATGATACCCATATCGAGTAACGACTCTATGGCTTCAACTCGTTAGAATCAAAATTAAAAATATCATCGAAGTTCATTTTTATAATAAAACGATTTTTTTTATAAGGACCAAAGCATTGGTTTTATAAGCCGTTTTCCATTGATTCGAGCCATTAACACGTTGAACAGAAGAAATAGCAAAATGAAAAAGACAAGACAAAACATCTACTTTATAGTTAATTTAAATCGGGAATTTTTTTTTTAGCTAATCGAATTTAAATTTTAAAATTAAATTATAATTTTGTTCTAATTGTGTAGTGTATTGTATTATACTTCACATAAATTATTTATGAATCATGTGAAATATTAACTTAAGACATAAATTGATTACAATATATATATTCAGTATTTAATTTATGCAATAAATTTAGTACTATATATTGAACATATGCTTAGGTATCATCTGTTACAGACTCAGTGATTGGATGCATTTATTATAAGCTATATGAAATGAGCATAATATTTTGCCAAAAATCGTATACAGTTTTTAATAATGACATCCCGTTTTCTTTATAATGTACGACAAAGCAAGTTATTGTCAGTATTTTTTTAATGTATTGTTGGTTTTTATAGAAGAAAGTAACATCGTTAAGGGAAAGTTTGTTTCGTATATTGCTTAAGTTTAAAATTATGGGACAAATTTAAATATGTAAATTTGATAGTAATTGTACTATTTAATTATTGAATGAATTCAATTGATGCATAAAAAAGGAACAATATTATAGATTATTTTTTGTTATGAAAAATAATCTATAATATTTTATTAATATTAATACTGAATCAGTACGCATTGAGTATACTCTTAATTGAAATTGACCCGCAAGTTTCAGTATTAGTATTAGAGTATTAGTAAAAGGACAATATTATAGATCAGTGTTTCTCAACTGAATTTACTCCAAGGACCGGTAAAATATTTCGGCACGTTCGCGCGGACCGGTAATATTAATAATTTGACCCAATGCACAATTTTTCACAAAAATAAATCATGAAGACATACATAATTTTTAAAGCATTTTGTTTGTTATAATTTACATTTGTGTATTCAACTTAATTATAATATTGCATCGAGAATAAAAGCACCAAAACTTAATTAAAACTCCAAGAAAATTCCAACGTGAATAATATATTTATTTTTTTTAATTAATATATTAGCCAAAACAACAATGAGTCGAAATGTGAACAACGTAAGTAGATACCAAATAAGCAAAAAATAATTTACCAAAATAAAGGATATATAAAAACTAAAATTAATGAGATTGCTACTGGTCTTAGTTGCTGACTAAACTGTCAATCCTAGGCTTTAAGCCAGTTACAGCAATACGTAAAGCAGGTGCAAGAGCAAGTCGATTTCTATGTTTCGTCTTAATAACAGTCATAGCCGAAAATTTAGTTTCACACAAATAAGTTGAGGAAAAAGGCAATAAAATCTTCATCGCCTTTGCATGAAGATTGAGGTATTCTGTTGCAGTCTTTATCCAGAATTGATATATATTTATTGATTTGAACTGTGATTTAAGTCCTAGATCTGAAGACAGTTCAATAAGTTCTGTTTCCTGGACTGTAGTAAGATTGTTATTATAATTATCAATAAATGGATTGATTATCCACAGATTACCTGAACGTACATCTTCTTCTGGGGGATAATACTGATCAAAAGCTATTGATAGTTCTTTTAAATGCTCCAAAATAACGCTGATAACGCTCTTCTGATCCATGTCATTAGTATTAATGTAATCAAAGAAAGAAGCAAACATATCAAAAGTGTTTTCTTCCGCACATTTATACTAGAGTTTCAATTTCTTTTTGAAAGCATCAATCTTATTGTAGAAGTTGAAAACGATATTAGTTTTACCTTGAAGACTTAAATTTAGTTCATT
This sequence comes from Latrodectus hesperus, assembly GCA_037975125.1. Taxonomy (NCBI): domain Eukaryota; kingdom Metazoa; phylum Arthropoda; class Arachnida; order Araneae; family Theridiidae; genus Latrodectus; species Latrodectus hesperus. The sequence goes on along the minus strand of CM075858.1, from coordinate 1,035,787 downwards.
TACCAGTGAAAATATGTCTGATAGGTACGAAAGCAAGGCTACCCATTCTTTGTTCTGAAAATGTCTGCTCAAGAATGATCCCTTTTGATTTAAAAACAATTGCACCTCATTTCTTAATTCATACAACCGCTTAAGGACTTTTCCTCTGGATAGCCAGCGTACTTCGGTGTGTAACAATAGTTGTACATGATCTGATCCCATTTCTTGACATAAAGTTGTAAACAATCTTGTATTAATGGCGTTACTTCTTATAAAATTTACAATTTTTACAGATTCCAGAAGAATGTCATTCAGTTGTGGGGACAATTTCTTTGCTGCTAAATGTTCGCGATGAATAATGCAGTGTGTGACTACTAATTCTTCTGATGCTACGTTTGTTATTCTCTTTGCAACACCTGTATGTCTTCCAGTCATAGCAGCAACGCCATCAGTACACAAACCAATGCATTTTTTCCAGTCAATGGAGTTAGTTTCAATATAATTATTAACTGCCTTAAATATTTCAGCACTTGTTGTTTGGGATGGTAGTTCGATACAGCACATCAATTCTTCTCTAATATCATTGGTTGCATAGTCAATGTAACGAACATAACATAATAATATGGCATTATTTGAGACGTCAATTGACTCATCCATTTGGACAGCAAAACATTTCGATTTCAAATATCTTGGAGTAGTTGATTTTCTATGTCTGATAACTCACATATTATTATTAACTCACATATTATTAAAAACTATTATTATTGTAATGTAGGTACTGTATCGGTGGTCGGCCTATAAAAGCTGGATATTTCGCGGACCGGCGGTTGAGAAACACTGTTATAGATTATTTTTTGTTATGAAAAATAATTTATAGTATTTTATTAATATTAATACTGAATCAGTACGCAATGAGTATAATCTATGGCTGCCACATTCTAAAATCTCTAATTACTAATAAATTATCACCACTCCGAATCAGCCATTTAACAAATATTTACTACAAATCAGATGCTTATGTATAAAAGCATTTATATTTCTAAAATTACTTTTTTAATATTATTTAAATATTACAAAACATTCAAAGTTTTAAAATTTATCAAAAAAAATTTTTTAGGCTTATTCTTAGTATTTATTTTATAAAAAAACTGAATATATGATAAAAAACAGAGAGAAATAAAAGCAAAAAAAAAATAAATAAATAAATAAATAAAAGACTAAACAACAAAAGTTTGAAATATAAATTTAAAATAAAAATATGCATTCTGTTAAAAAAAATTTCTTATTGCGGATTAAAAAGAGCATTTAATTACTAAGACATTTTCTTCACAAATCTTTTACATAACATAAAAATATGTCGCTAAACTACAAAGAACACAAATATTTGAAAAATCAGAGAAAAATATGATACGTGAAACAAAATATTAGATTGAAAAAAAATACAGTCATGAAATATTAGCATACAATCACTATTAACATACAATCATAGAACTACAAATTTTTAACATAATACAACAAATTATTAACACCATACAAATTATTAACATACAATCGCAAATTATTAACATACAATCATAAATTAATAACATTTTATACAAAGATCAGAAATGATTTAATGAATCATGGGAAAATCGAAACAAAAGACTTCATAAACTGCTTATTAATAAAAAAAATTGATATCTATGAATGAATAATATATATATATATATATATATTAAAATATCTAATTGAGAAACTTCTTTTTATGATTCTAATGTTGTTGTTGTCGTGTGCCAGCTAGGCTGCCAATATGAGGTGCGCTGCTCCACTTTTCCAACTGATCCATATTTTGGTGTGGAGTCCGACTTCCTCAGTACACACATGCCATAGGGACCCGTTTATAGGGAAGGCAACCAATCACTCCACATTCATACAAGGAAAGAACAAAGACAGGATAGATAGAGAGAGAAAGTACATCCATGCCCGAACCGGGATTCGAACCCAGGACCTCCTTATCCGCAGTCAGGCACACTGACCACTAGAAAGGTTGGGCGGCTATTATTACAATAGTTATATATATTAAAATCATATAAAAAGAAGAGTCATACAAAATATTTTACTTTTAAAAATACACACGAAAAATAGATTTTACTATGCTTCTACACTGTTAAAAAGGAATTTAACATCACAATAACAAAGTTATAATTTTGAATACACTATTATAAAAATTATGATATTCTTAAATAAAATGATTTTGCATTTGTTCGGTACTATTGTTGAATTCTGACCGTGTTGATGTAAAAACAACATGTGACATTTTCTGACGCATTTATAGTTTTTGTTGCATTCACTGAACTTGAAATTTTATCATTTTAGCGCACCCAACAGTCCCCATAATGGACGACTACTTTGTCTGTCCGGTCTGGGAACCGGCTCTGAACTTTATTTTCTTTATATTAGAAAGTTATTTAATTTAGTCGCAAAGTAATTTTTAAATTCAAAATGACTGATTACTCTTCTTTCTTTTTTTTTTTTTTGAAAGATTTTTGATCTTTTGAATAAATTGTACATTGCTAAATACATAATAGTTTGTTTCAATAAATTAGTTTAAACCACTTTTTTTTATATTTTATTTTGCTATCATTCATTCTTTTTACGAGCACGTCCAATCAATATCATTATGAATATGTGTACATAAGGCTGAGTTGAAAGATCACTGTCTAACCAAGATCTAGCCGATTTAAAGATCATCCCAAGCTTTTACAAACATCCACGTCGTTAATAAGAATTGAGCTGACAAATTATTAAATTGAAGCGATCAGTTGACAGTTTGGCTAACCCAGACGAGGAAACAATTTTAAAAATAAATAATTAAATATCTCATATCTCTTTGTGTGGTTTTTCAGTTTAAAAAGTAAAACCAACAATAAACAAGCAGTTCCAATTATGTTTCTTGATGATTGAAGAATTCTTCTTCTTCTTCATTGGCCTGACAGCCCGGAGTGGGCCTTTGCCTTCCTCAGAAGTGCATACCAGGACCCCCTATTTTTGGATAAGATCATCCAGTTTGTCACTTTTAGTGTTTTTAGGTCGTTTTCAAGGCAGTCACGCCATTGAAGTTTCGGTCGTCCTCTTCTTCTGGTGCCAATGGGGTGAGCCAAGAAAATTTTTTTTCGTCACCCGATTGTCGTTCATTCGGCTCAAATGTCCTGCGCATTTTAATCTCTGTATTGAGATAAATTTAACAATATCTGGTTCTTTATATAGCTTATAGAGCTCACAGAATTAGTTCTTCTTCGCCATGTATTCTCACATTTTATTCCACCAAAGATGCTTCTTAAAGTTTTTCTTTCGAAAATGGAGATGGTTTCTTTGTCCTTTTCTCAGTCAATGTCCACGTTTCAGATGAGTAAGTGTGAATAGGCCGAATCAAGTATTCGTATATCAAAATTTTTATTTTTTCGACTGACGAAAGTAGATTTTAGGTACTGTTTTAAGCCGAAAAAGCATCGGATAGCAGTTGTAACCCTGCTGCGGATCTCAGATTGAAGAATTCATTGATTTATAATACAGTTTGTCTGGCAATTTCCGCCTTGAAACCATCTATTGACTCTATTTGTTTTGATACCGTTTAAAGTTTCATGGAAGCATTTCTTTCTTAAGCCAGAGATTTATCTTAAATAAAATATGTATCAAAGTATACTGATGACAAGTAAATTGCTTTCAAACATGGATCCTTATGGAATACCATGAAATTCCACTTCAAATTCATATAGTTTCATGAACTATTCTTATTTGATTCGTCATAATAACAACAGACTTTAAATTTATACTATTTTTCATATTTTACAGACAATGCAGATTTAATATTGATGTACATAAGTAACATAAATATTGTAATTTAAAGAAATTCTAATAAATTCAATTAAGAGTATTTGGAAAGAACTCTAAACCTATCAGGCATTTGATTATATTCATGGCTTTCTCGTGTTCTTACCTAGGATCTTATAGCTTAATTTGTCACCAATTCAGTTAGGTGATTTCATTTTTATACGTCAAATTTATTATTGGTAAGTTTAAGAATTTTTTAAATGGGTGGCTTGATACTTGTATTTTCTAAAGTTGCTCAAAAATCAAAATGTGGCCATAATATTGTCACTGCGAGAATTTTCCAAGTCACTACTTTTACTGCAGACTATATATTCAGCTTTTGACAATATATTTTCAGCAATATAGCGTGGTCCGTCATATGTGTGATAGGTATGAAAACATAAAAATATCCACTCAATTCTAAAAAGAGCTGACACCTAAATCCATTAACTTTTTTTTTACACCATCATTAAGAATAAAAAAAGTATGTTCTTTCACTTCTTTTCAATCAAAGCTCAAGAACAAGCTCTCGTCAAACTTTCAGAGTAAGAAGTTTTCAAATTACTCAACATCAGGTTCTCAAAACAAGTTCACGATACTATAATAACCAAAGAAGAGAGTATTTATTTTTATAAGCCCAAAACAAAATAACCATCTACTGTCTTGATGCTTCAAAATGTATCAAACAAAGCAGAAGTTGATGGCGCATGAAGAACTTGCAGGGAAGTAATTGCTTCATTTATTTATTTGCTTTTTGTTCCATTGCACCCTTTCGCTGATAGTTTGTGGAAGAGTAAGTATTGATTGACACAGACAATTGGCCTGTCATAAGCAGAGGTTGAATCTTATCAAGTCAGGAATAAATAACTGTTTGATTTTCCATACTATAGCTTTTCTATTCTGATTTTATTGGCAAGGTTCATCCGCATTTTGGTGGAAAGTTAGATTTAAAAATTAGATATGTGTATCGACAGTAAATTTATTAAAGAATACAGAACAATTCACATGCATAATGTGCAATAACAGCATGTTCAAGTTTAGAAAAATGATCATTTTAAAAAAGGTATATTTATCAAAATTTACCATAAATCTGCCATCGTGGATTAATCGGCAAAAAATTTAAGGACAAAATATGAATTTATTAATGTGAACTTTATTATATTTACTTTTTGAAAATATGACTTTAAAACATATTTTGTTATTTAAATAATAAAGGTTAAACATCAGTCCAATGTTTTGAACCCAATTAGCTTTATATTGTTGTGATAAATTCAGATCGTAAATTAACTTAATAGACTTTTAAAGACTGGCCCATGGCAAAAAAAAAATAATAATAAAATAAGTAAATAAAATAAGTTAAATAAATTAATAATAAACAAAAAATAAAATTTATTGAAATCGTCTTGCCGATTTAAACTAAACGTAAACTGGATATTTTCTGAGTTTGTTTTTTATTATGTTCCATTTTCAACGTGTTCAATTTTGAAAGCAATATCGCGTTGAAGATTTAATAACTATTTATTTAAAACAACAGGTAATTTTCATGATTTTGAAACTTTTACAAACGGAAAAATAATTTACAAAATATTTCTTTATTTTTCTGGTAAAAATAATGAATGGATTTTTCCTCATCGTCAGACATTGATGGTGAACTTCGCCTTGTTTGCAGAAGCTCGAAGATTGCAATTTGAAGGTTATCAGACATCATGGATATTTTAAACCAATGAGAATTGTAATAAAGTGACGTAATCATGATTTCAACTGGAACAAAAGAAACATCACTTAATGGTTTAAAAAAATACTTTCATGAGTTTGCATTTTTAACTGATTAAATTATCATTGATTTTTTAAATTAAATTTATAACCATACCGTATTGAAAGAATTCTAATTAAAATATTTTAATGAAAACATTTTTATTAATTAATTGATAATTTGATAACTGATATTTAATTTTCATTTCTAGTCTTTCAGATTTATGAAGAAAATTAAGCCCAACTTACTTTTCATCTCCAAATTCCCAGTACAATTTTCATATATGGTACTGGTGAGCGAAAAAGCGTTTAAGGAATGAAAAATAAACCACATGAATTGGAATATAATTTTTAAATGAATCAATTTTTATGAATGAAAAGAAGCGTTTATCTTATTCTGATACTAAGTATATTAACATAAATTGTAATCATCGAGAATCTGAAATTTAATCCAGTTAAAATTTCCCGATTTGATAAGCGAACCAAACATGATTTAAAAAGTGGCAATTCTCATTAATGTGTCTATCTGATTCTTTTTTCTGGGAAAAAAGTAAATGCAATTATGCATGATAATCTGATTTTTACCTAAAATATATTATTAATATTATATTAAAAAATAAATATATTAATATTATTATATAATATTATTGCGTATTTTCATTTCCATTATTACAGAAAGAAAAATAACACACATGAAAATTCGGAACTACATTTCTAGTTATATTTAACAAATATATATTTAATAATATATAAATACATGTATATATTAACAAATAAATACAAATATATAAATACAAATGTATATTAACAAATATATATTTAAAAATATTGGTAAAATATACATTAAAAATTAATATTTTCAAATTTTATCAAAAATTATAGATCATCACATTACAAAGTCAAGAATAAGAAAATCAGTTTTTGTAAAGATTAAAGCAAGTTAAGAATTTTTAGTTGATTTATGTTAGTTGGTGAACTTATTGAGTACATATTGTGCTATAATGTCATTTAATGCAAATTTAATTTTAAAAAATTATACGTAAACAAAAAATCACACAGTAAATTCTAAATCTATTAGATAATGTGAACTTATAACTGAGCTTAAGAAAAATTTTTTTTAAAGAAAAACATTACGTTTAAAAAAAGGTAATTAAGAGAAATTAAATTTATAGATAAATTCAAATAAGCTTAGATATGAAAATTAAATATACGACTGATAAAATAATTTACTAGTCGCCAAGTTTATTCTTTGTATTTGTCTCGTTAGGAAAATGCCAAAGCATGAGTTGGAGCGTTTTTATTTGGCTTATAATTAATTTATAAAGAAATTAAATTATATAATTTTGATTACATATAATTAATAATATTAATTGATTATATAATTTTCTGAAAATAATATCAAGTGAAACTCAAATTCTCATAAAAATCAAATAATTAATTTAATTAATATAAGTATACGTATCAGTAAATTTCATCTCTATAAATGTACTTTAATGGAATTAAATTAATATGATAAATGTATCCAATTTTTTAATCATAAAGTGTATCCAATCTTTCGCTCCAGTTGAGATTATGTCGACATCATTTTATTACAATTCTCATTGGTTTAAAATATCTATGACGTCGGATAATATTTCATCTACGTCACACATCCTTAATTACTGCTGCGTATTGAGACGGCGTCGTAAGTCCGACTTATCAATGAATTTGCTGCTTGCCATCACATAGCCTTCTTCGAGCGGCAGCAAACAAGGTGAAGTTCACCTTTTGTAAATAAAACGATTTTTTATATGATGGACAAACCATCGGCTTGAAAAGCCGTTTTCCATTGATTTAACGTTGACAGTAGAACAAAAGAAAATGTAAAATGAAAAAGACATGACAAAACATCCACTTTTTATATAATTTTTATCGACAAGGACGATTTAAATTTGTTAATTATTATTTTTTTAGAATTAAGCCACTACTGTAACTTATACGGAAATACTTATTTAACATTTACAACAATGATAGTAATTACATAATAATAGTAATCATTTTGGGGAGGGGTGAATATTTATTTTATAAAAATGATTGGCAAAATTATTTACGATTTAAAATTTATTTCAATATACGAATCATCTTTTACTTTTAAAGGCAATGTTGATTACATGCAAAATATCCTATAATCGATATGATTATCTCTTCACAAAGCTAGAACAATTTTATCTAAAATTAGATGTGATTAAAAATAAATTAATTAAAAAATTTAGAAAAGCAATGCAAAGTCAAAAATAAGAATGTTAAAATAATTAAACTACAATGGTTAACTTGTCTTTTTCAAAATATTCTAATATCAAGATAATAATTGTGACATTTCAAAATATGATTTCAGAAGTTTTTTAAAAAAATTGTAGCCATTCGTAAAGAATAACATAATTGCTTTAATAATCAAAATATGACTGTTTCTAATAATGACTACAGAAACCGGAGCAATTTTCCATAACTTCCTGAAAATTTAGATCCAAATAAAGTAAAAAGGCTTAGAAAATTCAAATTATTTACGAACTTTCTTATTTCTTTTCTTAAATATTTGTTACTTTTTTGAGGGAGAGAGAATAATGCTGTCAGACAAGAAGAGTATTCTTTTCTAACAAAAATAGTTGAATTATTTAATGATTTTAGATGAATATGATAAATATTTGAATTTAAGGCTATACTAGATTTTAATTCTTTTCATGTCTAGTTTTTTCTGTGCTTTGTAGAATTTCGAAGTGTTTCTAAAGAAAATATCATTTGTATTAAACTCAAAAATTTGTGAAGTGTATTACTTTCTTTAATTCTGAATTCCGCTATTTTATTTCTTGATAAATTTGTCATAGACATCGTAATTCTTATTTAAAAATGTCAGAAGATATTGTTGAGACAAAAATAAACTAAGAAGCGGATTTCATCCAAAAATTGGCCATATATCACTGACGAGACATTTGTAAATTTTCGAATTACTTTTGTAGAATTTTTTTGAATTTATGGTAGTAACCTACTCCTAATATTTATACCAAAAGTTTCCTAAACTTACTTTACCTTCTGAAATTGTTCAAAATACATTTTATGCAGTATATTTATATTACTTTCTTTCCTAACTATCTGATAGTAACTTAAAGACTTAAAATTAAAATTTTTAATGTATTCCACAGGGGTGCATAAAATTATTATAATCATAAAATTGCTCTTTTATAATTGCAATAATTTTATGCACTTGAAATTAAATAATCGATGTAAAATAATTTTATGCTCCCGAAATGTTCAATTTATAAATACATGGTCTTATCACCGAAATGCAAAAATATAAATTATATATATATATATATATATATATATATATATATATATATATATATATATATATATATATATATATATATATATATATATATATATATATATATATATATATATACATACATATATATATATATATATACATACATATATATATATATATATATATATATATATATATATATATATATATATATATATATATATATATATATATATATATATATATATATATATTTATATACATATATATATATATATATATATATATATATATATATATAATATTAAATAATTATGTTTATTTGTGTGTATGCATCTATATATACATATACACATTAATATAAAATATGCAATAACTAATTAAAATATATTTATTCACAGCACAAATACTCATATTTTTAGAACTTATAAAAAGATTATGAAGTCTTAAGCATGGACCACATAAATTCAAAAAAATATCGAGTATTTATAACGAATATTTGCGGAGATACATGATAAGAAATGGTTCGATCAAATTGAGACCAAGTACGCTAGGAACCAAGCACTTTTCGTGTTAGGCTAACCACCTAACATAGACATACGCTTCGCACTCCAGGGCCCTCGGAAATGAAAAAGATATAGGCACTGAAAGCCTTAGGCCCCTATATGGGCTGCCATGCATCTGAGTTTGTTGTTGTTGTAGTTGTTGTTTTCCTGTGACACTTGGACAAGCCAAGCTCGCTTTTGCCTTTAGCTCTCAAAATATAATATTCATTATGGAAAAAATATTGCGAGCGTTGTACAATCTAAAAATATTAAATGGTAAATTATCTTTGTATAAGTGTTTTAAGATATTCATACAATTAATTTCGTTATTTGACTGTATTAGGTTTTCAATATCTTTAAGGCGCGTCGTAATTTTTATTTTCTTTTTATATAACTTATATTAGCTGGATGTGAGTTTAAATGGAAATGGTGTACTTATCTCTCAGGGAATTATTAAAAAAAAAATAACGATATTTATATTATTTATATAGCTGTATTCAAACATTTTGTGTACCACAAAATGGCCTCTCATGTATAAATTAATTAAAAACAAATTGAAATAGGCATGGAGCATGAAGATTCGTATTAATTATGAAGTTACTTAATAATGAACTTCGAACACTTTTCATCTCCGTTCTCCAATACATTCTCGATAGACGGGGAATTGGGAAAGGCGAAAAGGCATTCGCTGCTACAAACAATACTTTTTCAAAAATAAACGAAAAAAAATTTAAATAGCTATAAATCAGTTAAAAAAATAGTTTAACTGTAAAGAGGTGGAGTTCAAGAATTATAAAAGTATTGATTCATTAATTATAAATTATACAGTTATTGAGATTAATTAATTATAAAATTATTGAATAATTAACTTCGAACATTTTTCATTTTCGTTCCAATGTTAATTCTCGATCGATGGGGTATTGGGAAAAGCGAAAGGACGTTCGCTGGTACAAACAATACTTTTTTCAAAAATAAACGATAAAGAAAATTTAAATAGTTATAATTAATTTTTTATACAACTTTTATCTTTCAGATAATAACTAAAAAAAAAACAACGATATTTATTGTTTACATAGCTGTATTCAAAATTGTTCTGCTCAATGAAATAGTCTCTCAAGAATAAATCAGTTAAAAACAATAGTTTAACTGTAAAGAGGTGGAGTTCAAGAATTATATAAGTATTGATTCATTAATTATAAAATTATAAAGTTATTGAGATTAATTATAAAATTATATTGAACAATTAACTTCGAACACTTTTCATTCTCGTTCCAATGCATTCTCGATCGATGGGGTATTGGGAAAGGCGAAAGGACGTTGGCTGCAACAAGCAAAACAATTTCAAAAATCTAAAAAAAAAAAGAGTAAATATCGTTATTTTTTTAAAAAGAATTACCCAGTGGGAATGTAGAATAAATAAGCAATTTTTCATATTGTTAAAATCACAAACCTTGCTTTCAAAATTTTAAAAGGAAACGTGTCAAATGTTAAAGATGATTCATTCCTAAAAAGACTCTAGTATATGAATTCATGATTTCAATGCCAATCACCTGAAATAAATCTCATTTCATTTCATTCAGTCACAATTCGTGTTCATTTCAACCTCTAACAAAAATTGGGAAAGCAATTCGATATTTAATTTTTATTTACATAAATGTTTGCGTTTTATGTGTATTAATTTTTCAGTTTATCATCTTTACAGAATTTTAAACCTTATTCCTTCTAGATTGAAACTTTACAGTTTTAGAATTCCGTTAAATTGCATACAGCCTTTAAGCCAATAATTGCAAGCACAAATTAAAAGGAAATAAAATTAAAATAATAAAGATTAAGAATAAAAAAAGTATTCGCTACCCAAAACCTAAAATACAATTTTTTTTTACTAAGAAGTTGAACTTCAGATACTTGAGTTGGCGCACTTTCGAAACCCGAGCGATGGAAATAAAATCATCGTTCTTCTGACAATGAAACGAGAAGATTATTTGTATTTGAATCGCTTTTGTATGGAACGCAAAACAAGACATGAAAAAAAAATCGCTCCAAACGATCTCCATAACCAAGTGCCTCTTTATTTTACGAGTAATAACCACATGTCACGACCGAAATCGAGAATCCAATCAGTGCGAAGGCTATAAAAATGTCGTAAAACAACGTCATAACGGTGAGAGGAATGTAGATACATCCCTTAATAGATATATTTTTTACTGTACTTTTTTTTTTTACAAAAATGTAAAGTAAAAACAAAAATGAAGAATTCTCCCTGAACGACTTGCAACTTCTTTTTTTTTTATTCTTTGTCTCCGACTTCCGATCACATTTTCTTTCGCAATCTTTTTTTTTATGTAATGGTAGAATTGGCGATCGCCAAACTAGCCATGTGGGCAGTGATAAAAAGGCAATCAAGGCTCTGACTTTATAAATATGTTTACTTTCATCCCCCTTCTGTTCACCACCATAACATTTACAAACTAAGAAGGAGGGGGTGACGTAGCCACATAGCTCCAAGCTAAAAAAAAAATAGCTGAAAGAAGTAGAGAAGAAAAAAAATAGTAATAATAAAAGGAGAAAAGAAAAGCAATTTTCGGGGTTGAGGCGTCACGCCGATCATCGCCTTTCTTTCTTCGATTCTTCTTCCATACTTGTTGGAGGGTTCCTGGCGCCCGCCGGACATCGCGAGCAAACGAATAATAATAAAAAAAAAATGTATATAGTCTGGAGTGCCCAGATTTGGCGACAGATCTTTGTTTTGATTGATTCTCAAACTTCCTTCATCGGAAGTAGGTTCTTGCGAAAAGGGATTCCTTTTGAAAAATGAGTCTGTTTAGCTATTCTGGAAAGATTGTTGTTATGTTAATTCTGTGTGTTAAAATAATCACGTTCGTAAACATCATCGGCGATTTCTTTGTGCTTGTTTAAAAATTGAAAACCAGACTTGGTTTTAATGTAGTATTTTTTTTTTTAAATGTTATCATTGAAATTGTTCAACCATTTTAAAGGAAAACAAACCTTTGATTGTAGCCTTACCCTAGTGACTTCTGGGAATTTGCTTATGTATTTAGAAACGCTTTGAAATAAATAGTAATTAAAACTAATTATAGTTCTGGTTATGTATTAAATTATTTTTATACAAATTAAAAGTATTTCTACTGTTTATCCTTGTTCCAAGACATTGTTTTGAGTCTTGATTTTAAAATGGATTCCACAATACGTTTATTTCTACTCTCAAGCAAAATAGTCAGTCAGCTGGGTTTATTCTTCGACAGTTCGCTAGTTCGATACTCACTTCGTCGGTGGATGATTGTAGCGTTTTAGAATCCTCTTTAATTAGTGAATCTTGGTTGGAGTAACCATTGTATTCAAAAGGTGAACGTAAAATGACACATCAGCCTTATTATCCAAATAGAAGTTGCAAATATCGTCATCCATTTACATTTGTAATACAGTATAATTTATTCAGACTTTAATCTTGAGGAAGCCTCAAACGGTTGTTCAGGGTCTTAGGTATCTATTCCGAATCGAACGCTTACCAACAACTCATTCAAATTCTGATTTCCTAAGCAATGATCCGAGTCGGTTTTCTCTAAAATTTTTAACATCGTTTATAACTAAATACTATTGTGTGAAAAAAACTTTAAAAAAAAAACACATTCATTTTAAAAAACCTAAATTTTATAATTCACTATTTTATTCTTAATGAGAAAATCGTTATATAGCTTCAATTCATAACTAGAACAGCTAAAGTGTGCCCATTAAAAATAACCATATTTTTTAAATAAGTATTCAATTTAAATTACGATGATTATAATTCATAGCTTAATAAAAATTAAAAATCATTCAAATAGCTGAAATCTTTATAAAAATATTTAGGATTTGAAATTTCCTCTTTTCGGATATTCTTATTTATTCCAAAATATTTTTTTAATGTTTAATCCAGGATTAATATTATCAAATGAGAAGAATCAATTTTAAATTCTAGTTAAGTACATAAATTTATCATTAAATTTGAGCACATTATTTTTTTAACAATGAATCCCCAAATCGTTATTAGATATTACAGTTGACAAAATGTTTATTTGTGCACTTCAATTTTAGAATTTTATAGCAAAATAAAATAAGGTAACTAAGTTAAAATTGCAGAAATATATTCTAGTGAGGTAAAATAATAATAAAATATCAACAAAAAAGCAATCACACTAACTTTAGTTGATTAATGAATAAAACTTTATAAAAACTATACAAAAAGAGTATTTGTACACTTAGTAACAAATTTTAAACATAATTATAGTTATTTTATAGAAATTTAATACCTTGTATGCATTCCATTGTCTATTACAATTGCTGCAAGACGTCTTGGCATTGATTCTATTAACATTTTGGTGGTTTCTTGATCTATTTCTTCCCAAGTTTCCATGCGAATGCTTCTTTCAAACTATTTTTACTTGTAATATTTTTTTTTCGGACTTGAGTATCCAATTGCATCTACAAATGTTTATTTGGATTTATATCCGGCGATTGATTCAAGCCATTAAATTAAATTAATATTAATTAATTTTAATATTATGTTACAACATTTAATCTTTTCTATATTAAATTTATATTCATTTATAAGTCTTGTAAATCATTAAAGTAAACTGTACCCAAAAGTATAAATTTGATATGAATGTTAAATTAATTAAAAATATAAAATTATTTTCTTTAAAAAAAATTATCAAAAAACAATAACTCTTTGTTAAAATTTTAAATTTCAAAATTTTGTATTTTGAAATATTTTTGCTTTAAAATTCTATGCAATTTTTAAAACTCCATAAAAAATTTAGGAAAAAAGAATATGGATTCGAACTGCCAAATTTTAATTATTTTTTCAAACTCATTGACTCAAAATGTCTCGACTTTATCACATTATTACTGTATAAATCTAATTATCATTAGAATTATTAAATTATTATTCCTAAAAATGTGTGTGTGGTTTTATTCTATTATTCGTAATCAAAGGATTCAAGATTAATAGTGTTCCTTAATTTTGGAAGGTTATTATTTACTCTAAGATTACCCTGAATTTTAGGAAGGTAATCAATTATCCATAGATTCGTGTGGGGGGAAAATGTTGTATTCATCACACCCTTAAATTTAGATAAACGATACATTTTTAAAGGGATGGTTGAAAGAAATCCGTGAAGTTTTCGCTGGGAGTTCCTCTACGGTTGACTGATCGGGAAGAAAGTGTAGACAATCCCTTCTTGGGTTTGGCAACAAACATTCCTTCTTGTGTTTTGATCGAACAATTGATAAATGGCTCCAGAAGTGTCTCAGAGTGCATTGTCAAGATTGCACTCTGAGACACTACCTAGTCAACCCCTACCTAGTCAAAATCTTACGTGGTTACCTGATAACCTAAGGTACAGACCAGTTGTTCCATCGCGTATATCTATGTGCATGTCTACCTAGTCAAAACAACAGTTAAGAATCTTGTGTGAGAAATGAGACGAGATTGCGGGCCACTTAAAATAACTGTTTCAAAATTTTGTTGTTGTCGTGTGCCAGCCAGGCTGGCAATATGGGGTGCGCTGCTCCACTTTTCCAACTGAACCATATTTTGGTGTGGAGTCCGACTTCCTCAGTACACGCATGCCATAGGCACCCGTTTATACAGAGCTCCAGTGGCTCAGTAGCTTCACGCCGCTTCCCGTAAGCTCAGCAAAGTGAAGCATCATTTGCCGCGGGCAGTGGTTGGGAGGGTCACCACGGTGAACTCTCTTTCACTGGGTTGCTGGAGCTCCGTGGGTTGGGGACGTGTCCACGTTAATCTGTGTCCTCCAAAGTCCTTCCGCTGGTGTGGCGTGGATGTGGAAAGGAGGGTGCCAGCTCAGGTGTGGCCCCGTAACGTGACCGTGGTTCAAAATGACGAGGCACCTTAAAAAGAGCAAAGTCGTACTTTCACCTTCGTGGTGCTCTGATCCAAACGAAAGACGCTCCCTATTGACTTAATTCGCACTGCCAAAGGCAAAAGCGAGCTTGGCTTGTCCAAGTGTCATAGGAAAACAACAACAACAAACCCGTTTATACGGTAGGCAATCATTCACTCTACATTCATACAAGGAAAGGACAAAGACAAGATAGATAGAGAGAGAAAGTACATTAATGCCTGAACCGGGATTCGAACCCAGGACCTCCCTATCCGCAGTCAGACACTCTGACCACTAGACAAGTTTAGCGGCGTTTCAAAATTTTAATGCATTGTTTTGGAAAAAATTACTTATTTTTCGTACTATTACATATGCGGCATAAAATAATACTATTATATAAGACGTATCATCTCATTAAAAACATATTTGTACATTCACTCGTGAAAAAATTACGTATTATGTTTATTTTTTTACATATTTATTAAATAAAATTTCCCTATTGGTTTAGCTTTTTAGTTGATTATCAAAGAAAAATGTATAAGTCTTTCTCGTGCAATTCTAAGAAATTTATAAGAATTTATTTAAAAATTCTTTCTTTTGTAGAAATTAAAAAATAAATAAGCAAATAAAAAAAATAAAGTATGCGAATTTATTTAGATCTTTTTTGTTAATATAAAACAAAATATTTTTAAATTTTTGAGTTCCGTTGTCAAAACATCGTATACGATAGTGTCCAGTATCCAAGCATGTTGATGAAAATCAAAATTAAAAAATTCATTTAAAATTTATATTTAGTAATATGAATTAATAATTTTATAGATATAAATGTTTTATTTTATGGAAAAGAAATTTTTCAAAATTACTTTTTATAAATTTTTTTTTTCTTGTTTATTTCATGACAATCAACGTTTACATATCTACTTTACCAGAACCTTATTGTTTAGACGATTGTCTCTAAGCATATACATCAGTTGCGTTTTTATTAATAAATAATGTCTTCTTTTAGAAAAAAAAAGAAAAAAAAACTATTTAGAAAATTTCTATTGTTGGCGCAAGGAAGACATGAATCTTAAGGTGTAAAAGAGATTTTTTATAAATATGGCAATTATTTATTCAGAATTTATTAATTAAGGAAATTTTTATTTATTTCAATCGTCCTTGACAATTTCAACTTCTCATAAAGTGGATACTTTGTAATGTCTTTTTCTCATTTTGCTTTTTCTTCTGTTCTATTGTCAACGTGTGAATGGTTCGAATCAATGGAAAACGGTTTCTCAAATCGATGCTTTGATCTCTACATAAGAGATCGTTTTATTAACAGAATGAACTTCGACACTATTCTCAGACACTTGATGATGAACTTCGCCTTGTTTGCTGCCGCTCGAAGAATGCGATTTAAAGGCACGCATGTATAAATCTCAAAGAAAATTCAAAGTATTTCATTGATTATCAAACAATATGCTCTGTTTGAATGTGCATTAAATTCTACAAATTTTATATTCCAGCTGATTAAAAACAAAGCTTAAACTATTTGGAGAAAGAAACCATTTCGTACAAATTATTTAGTTATTTAGAAAAAACTGAGCTCTTAAATTAGTTAAATAAAATATTTTCAAATGACAATTTTTAATTCATAAATAAATTCTTTAAAAGTTTTTCTTGTACATTATATTTTTTAAAATATATCTATCTTAAATTGATATTAATAAGAGCATTCTGTGAATCTGAATCAATATTTTCATTTTATGGTCAAATTCTCTTCTCATAAAAAGCAAGCAAAAGGTACAAAGATAAACTATGCAGAATAGGTCTTTGATTTTAACTTTAAAGAACGATTAAAATACATAAGTAAATTTTTCATTAATTAAAATAAATGTTATTTGATAAAATTTATTTAAAAAATTTACTTATCAGATGTTTAATGTAATTAAATAAGTGTGCCTGAAAGTCCTAATAATATAATTTAGAAAGAATTCAAGCATATTTGTGGTCAGAGGGGAAAAAATTTATCTTTTTAACTCAAGTTAACATTGGAATTGTCAGAAAAAATGATATTTATGCGCAACAATCTTAAAAGTCAAATACATTTTGCAATTATGTTAAAAATTTCTGGCAATTACGATGAACAACACTCCAAAAAAAAACACATCACGAATCTCACATAAAATTAATGCAAATAAGTCACGAATATAAGGAAATGGCATTTATTTCTTACAATGTTTAAATGATTATAAGTTATTTTTTGCTAATTCTTAGTCAATAAATTTTCCAGTTATTTTTTTTATCCCTTAACAAGTTTATACATTGTAATTTGAAAAATGTCCATAGATCAAAGCAATTTTTTATTTATCTTTTAACACATTCAAATTCTGAAATAGAATGTTTCCAGATAACCATTCTGCATCTGAAATATTAATAAATAATGACAAATTTTAGGTTTATACAACTAGTAATTGCTTCTTTTGGCTGTATCTTTGCTTAAAAACTTTTCTTGTGATCAAATCACATTAACTACAAAATATGCGGAAATAATATCTCATTTTACAGCTAAGAAAAGGACGATATCGCTATTTTTATTGTTTTCCATCCACCAAATAGCTATGAATTTGTTTTTCTAATTTTAAATGAATATAAATACATTTCACCGTTATCATTATACGTACACACAACTCTCAATTAAAATTCTACAAATTAAACCTTACAGTTAATATTTGTTTGTTTTATTTTTCTGTATTCTTATCTATTTTAAAAAACGTTATTAATGAGCAATCAGAAATTTAAAATTCGTTTTTCTTAATAAAAAGGAACTTTAAATTTTTGAGTCAACCGAGATGGAAGATCGATTTTTTAAATGGTTCTCATCACTGGATTTCCATTTTTAAGCACGGTTCTGAAGAGGAAAATTTAGAATGTTACAAATTTATTAAAAAGATATTTTAAGGAAGATACAAATAATTGTTTCATAGAGGAAGAAAAAAATTTAATTTCTCGTCTATATATGTCTATGTTAATATATAAGGAATTAATTTTAAGACATTTCTGAAGCTGCTTTCCCCGATGTACTTAAAGACAATTTCTTCATTTATTATTTGAACTGCATCGTTTTTACACATCCTGCAATATTAAATGTTCATTAAAAGTTTTAAAGTTGGATGGAAAATAGATTTCAATATATTTTTTTGGCCATTCACCAACTCCATGACTTAAAAGGAGAATATTATAGTTATGTGATGGACTCAACGTCGTGGTCATCTAATTGTCTTGGTCACTCTTCAGATTTAAAACTAGGTTTAATACCAGTCACTACTAAAAATAATAAATGTTGTGCTTCTAATTTCACCACGGACATCTGTTCTAGTAGATAGACACTTTTGAAAAGTTCAGGTTTCCTTCTTTGTAACTCGCGGTTTCGTTTATTTTTTGCTCTTTTGTCCTTATTTGCACTCGAGGGCTAAATCCACCAAGGCTTTCCAAACAACTACAAACAGCCATGTTCAATGTGGAATTCGAACCAACGAACTGCAGAATTGAAGGCCGTAACACTGACCATGCAGCTGTCTGCGAGGCATGAATGAGCGTGGGTGGATCCATGAAAAGTTTTTTTGAAAGGTAATTCACAATGGATGCTCAGACACCTTACCAAAGTCTTCGCTTGTTAGTGTGGATATTCAAGTGCAATCCCCCCGCGTGCATCCCCCCGTGTGCAGCAAGCAGAATCACTTATGTTTCTCACTAGTGACTAGGGTTCAACCCAGAGCTTCCGTTTCGAATAGCCAGATCCTTCTAAGTCAAACTGAGGTTTTAATATACTGAAAGCATGAAGTTTTCTAATAATATTCCCATATTTTGAACGTAAAACCTTGAGTAAAACATTCAAAAAATAGATTTTAAATGAATTTTAAAAAAAATTAAACATGAAAAAAAAAAACATTCATTTGTATATATTTTCCAATGTATTCTTAAAAGTCTAATGGAAATTAATTTCTAAACAAAGTACCATTTCCTTGATTTGTCTTACTGCAAATGAATTCTCGCTTACTTAGAAAAATCTTATAGTTTCAAAAAAGTCTGAGTGAAATTTTCTCTTTTGTAATACTTTTCTCAAATTTTCTCAATGACTGAAAGTTAAATTCTTCACGTAAGTAAAATTTTGACAAATTTCTTATTATCGGTACAAAAAATTCATAAATAAAAAAAAATACCGGAAAATTTTAAATTTTAATTTTTAACAGTTCAGTTATTCTATAAATTAAAAACAAAAAAGAGCCGCCTACCCTGTGTAGTGGCCACAGTGACTGACTGCGGGTAGGGAGGTCCTGAGTTCGAATCCCAGTTCGGGCATGGATGTATTTCCTCTCTCTGTCTATCCTGTCTTTGTCCTTTCTTTGTATGAATGGTTGCCTACCCTATAAACGGGTCCTTATGGCATGTGTGTTCTGAGGAAGTCGGACTCCACACCAAAATATGGTTCAGTTGGAAAAGTGGAGCAGCGCATCCCATATTGTCAGCCTGGCTGGCACAAAAAAAACAAAAAGTTTTTTATTCAACAATTAGTATATATATATATATATATATATAATTATAAAAAAGTGGATATATTTAAAACAAGAAAAAGGAGTAAGAATTAAGCTTTGAAAAACGTTAAATATAATATTTGATTTAAATGATTATTTATAAACATGGAAGTTAAAATAAATAAATAAAAAAATTATTTTGTTCAATAAAAAAGAAAATTAATTGAAAAAAAATTATATAGGCTCCATATAAATAAAAAAAATATATTTGTGAAATAAATATGATGCTCACATATGGTATTTAGGATGAATAAAGCTTTTATTGTTCAAAAAAATTAAAATGCGTGGGAAAATAAAGTCGTATTTTTATTATGAAATGAGCTTTAACTCAGCATCTCATTATAGTGTTTTATTTCTTGATTGCGTATGACTTAACAATAAAATTCTTAATTAAAATTTAAATATAGCATGAGAAATATCTGTTTTAATGTAAATTGTCTAGGGAAGCTTTCAAGAATTTTGTGATAGTGATGAAAATTAAACTATGATTCAGTAAATTTTATGCGCACGTTTCCAAATGGAATAGATTACTGGTGCACATTTCATTGTACAAAAAAGTTTGAATGTGAAATTTCAGTTTGATCCACACAACGTAGTTAATTGATCTAGTCAATTTAATTCATCAAATTTTGAATCATGAATAATTTTATTTCATATAGATCAAAATTACTTCAGCAATCTTATATGAGGGGGAAAATTTACTTTTCAAAATACATTGAATTCTGGATAGATAATGCTCACGAAGTTCAGTGCCTAGCACTCAGTACAATGTCTATTCTCAGCATTGCACTGAAGAGGCATTAGTCAGTGCTGCAATAAGTAATGATTAGTTTGATGGTGAAGATGGACTTTTATTAACTTAATGGTAAGGATGAATCTTTGCGAAATGAAAGTTGGATGGACATTTCCGCCCATAATGTTTTTTTATTTTATTATTTTTTTTATTTAATGGTGGGCACACAAGGGTGACTCTGAACCCTATGTCACAACAAGGCCAGAAATTGCTACTCATTTATCGTTACCCAGCGGGCACCTGTGAACCAAGTCACGGAGACGAGTAGCGTTACCCGCGCCATACCACCACAAATCCGCTTATGGGGTGGGCCACATTCATACAACATCACAGAAGAAAGGACAGAGAAACACAGAGAGAACAGAGAAGGAAAGAAACATCCATGCCGGAACCAGGATTCGAACCCGGAAGCCACAATTCAGGATTCAGGAGTGAGTGATAATCACTCAGCCATCAGTTGGTATATATATATATATATATATATATATATATATATATATATATATATATATATATATATATATATATATATATATATATATATATATATATATATAATATATATATATATATATCCTGTTTACTTATCTCTGTCAGCATGAAGCAACACACAATCGAATATTAATTGTAAAATAGGGTGAAGCAGCGAAATTGACAACTTGTTGCAAGCAAAGTTGTCATGAATGAGGAAAATTGGTTTTTAGGGTAAATATGATATTTTTAGATGTGGATCTAATTAACTCACTTTAAAGCCCAATTCAAGGTTAGATACGAGAAGCATGCTGGTACAACAACCATTGCAAAAAACATGTTTGTCTTCATCTGGCTACTGTTAATAGCTATCTCAGAAATCCAGTTATCATTATTTAATCCTATCAAATTAAATAATAGATTAAACATTTTAATCTATTGTATTGTATTATACACATATATAATATTTTACATATAATATGTGTATATACACTTATTATGCAATGAGTAACTTATGCATAAGGTTTTAAGCGGCATAATGAATTAAGCACGAAGTTGTTGTCGTGTGCCAGCTAGGCTGTCAATATGGGGTGCGCTGCTCCACTTTTCCAACTGAACCATATTTGGTGCGGAGTCCGACTTCTTCAGTACACACATGCCATAGGAACCCGTTTATAGGGCGGGCAACTCATTCATGCCAACATTCACAGAAGGAAAGGACAAAGAGAACAGAGAAGGAAAGAAATATCCATGCCCGAACCGGGATTCAAACCCGGGACCCACAGCTCAGGAGTCAGGAACGCTAACCACACAGCCAATCGGTCGGCCCGCCCATAATGTTAATGTGTTAATTTTCTTGTGTGGATTGCTTTGATTCTGAGTCAACGATATGGGAATTTACAAATTGAGGTACAACCTATAAAAAATTATCACGTTTTAATTTATTAGAAAAATTTTAAAAGCTTAAATAAGTTTAATAATCACAAAAACTCATGTTTTTTTGTTTTTTTTACATGAAGTAGTTGTTTTTTCCCCATTTCCAGTTGAGTCCATCACAGTATCATAATTCTCATTGGTTTAAAATAGCCATGATGATAGATAGCGCTATATCTACGTTGCATCGTATTGAGTAGGCGTCGTAAATCCGACTTGTCGAAAATATAGCAGCCTGCCTTCAAATCGCAATCTTCGAGTGGCAGCAAACAAGGCGAAGTTCACCTCGAATGTCTGAGAATATTTCCGAAGTTCATTTTGTTAATAAAACGATTTCTTATATTTAAGGAACAAAGCTTCGGTTTGAGAAGCCATTAATATGTGGACAATAGAACAAAAAAGAAGCAAATTGAAAAAGATAAGACAAAACATTAATGGTTAGTTTAAATCGGCAATGTCGATTTAAATTTTTAAAAATTTCAATAATTAGTAGAATTTTAAAAATAAATAAATTGCAATATTTGTAAGCAATCTCTTTTAAATATCAACACTAATATCGTGCTCACGTCAACCTTTTTTTTTTAAGTAACTTAGTTAATTTTAGTGGAACATTGCATTCTGTTCAAAGAATCAATATCTTAACTCGATTCACTACTTATGAAGTATTTTCTAACACACACAAATATAAGTTTACTCTAGAAATTTTAAAAAAAGAAATTTATTCTCTCTAAATATGAATAGTATAAGATGATTTAATAATACATAAAAAAAATTTTAATGTTGGGGTAAAGAAAACATATTAGTCTTAAGATTTAAAAGAGATTGTTTACAAATATTAATTATTTTATAGAATTCTGTTTATTAATACAATTTTTAAAAATTTAAATCATCTTTGCCGATTTATATTTGTCTTATATTTTTCATTTTGCCTTTTCTGCTGTTCTATTGTCCATGTGTTAATGGCTTGAATCAATAGAAAACGGATTCTCAAACCGATATTTTGTTCTTTTTATAAGAAATTTTTATAAGAAATCGTTTCATTAACAAAATGAACTTCGACAAAGTCATGGTGAACTTCGCCTTGTTTGCTGCCGTTCGAAGAATGCGATTTGAAGGCAGGCAGTAAAATTCGCTGACCAGCCGGATTTACGACGCCGTCTCAATACGATGTCGTAACTTTGAATTAAGGTGATATTTGTCGATAAAACAATATGTTCTTTTATCAAAAAAATTGCATATAAATTTATAATATGCTCGCTCAGTCTTATAAATTCTTCTCACTATAAACGGGATTCGTAATATCTTAAGGGTTGGGATGTTGCATAAATTGCCAAAAAATGTTGTTACATACATTTCATTAATATAGATCGCAGTTTTAAGTAGATTAATTTTTTATAGTTATATTCCTTCTTAATACTGGAAAAGATTCCGAAACATTTTCTTACTCTTTTATTAAAAATATTTTAATTTATTTCTTCTGATGGTAGTGAAAATTTGTTTCTTTGTCCTGTATAGTCTAATTTTACTCTCTCTCTCTCTCTCTAATTTAGGTTCTATAATAAATCTAGCAATCACATTTTTATATGTCCTTAGTAATGAAAAGTTGATTTAAAAATTCTTTTATGGAAAAAAAACAAAAAACAACAGGAATTATACTGTATTTTGTATTGAATTGACTAAACGTATTGAGATGTGGAAAAAACATAATTATTTTACTTCTCTTACTAATTTAATACGCATGTTTAATTTTTATCATTTCATTTTGTTTTTATTAAAAAATAGTATTTCATATTAATATAAAGAATATTAATATTTTAATTTTATTCTTCCTTACGAGTAATTTTATTTCCCACTATTAATGAAAAATGTCTTGCTCTTTAGTTTATTGTGGTCTATACAATAAATAAAATATAATATAAAACAATTATTTCCCTATATTTCTTTATTTCTATAAAAATAAGGAAATATCTTTTGTTACAAAACATATATTTACAGCGAATCCAGAAACAAATGCATATTTACAGGACAGTATTCATTGGAGAGTTAAGTTCGATGTTGAACAACGGGAGATGAATGCTGTACTTTTCCCTTTTGTATGCACTTCTGTCGGAGTGCGTGCTTGGGAGTTTTCCGGGTTTTCTCCCATGAGACACGTAAATACGCTCACTATTTATGAAAATTTCTCCCGATAAGTAGTTTATGCCGTGGATCCCGAAATGATTTACAATAAGCTTTGGCCTATTAGGGTGTCCACTGCGCGAACATGTTTTTGGTTAGGTTCAATGCCAGCCACTGATTGCCAGCCACAATTGGAAACAAATGCATATTTACAGGACAGTATTCATTGGAGAGTTAGGTTCAATGCCAGCCACTGTTGAACAACGGGAGATGAATATTGTACTTTTCCCTTTTGTATGCACTTCTGTCGGAGTGCGTGCTTGGGAGTTTTCCGGGTTTTCTCCCATGAGACACGTAAATACGCTCACTATTTATGAAAATTCCTCCCGAGAAAGCAGTTTATGCCGTGGATCCTAAAATGATTTACAAAATCTTTGGCCTATTAGGGTGTCCACTGCGCGAACATGTTTTTGGTTAGGTCTGGATACGAACGTACTACCTTCCGATGGATAGAATGGCGCCCTAACCGGCCAAGCCATCACGACCATGCTCTACGGTGCCCATATCTATTTTCTTGACTGAGGGATCTGTTGTGCAAAGTGGTCAGCCTAACGCAAAATTCCCAATACTGAGTTCCCTAGTATACTTGGTGTTCAGTTTTATAGACCCACTGAAAAGCTGACAAGCAGAGTCAACCTTGCCCAAGCCCGAGAAGGGGACCTGTAGCTTGTAGCAAAGGTTTCATGGTTATAGAAATGCAAATTGATATTAAGTTTTTGGCTCTATGACCTAGATTTCACCGTTAAACAGTAAACTGAATTCTGACAAGAACTACTTCTTGATAAGAGAATAGTTAATATTTTTGATTTCATTTCATTATGACTCATCGTGTGAGCACCCGATTTTTCTCCCCTGGATTTGATCATCACTGAAATGTACCCGAAAATCATAAAATTTTCTTTATGCTTATGTGGTGAAGAAAAAAATATTTCTATGAAAACTTGTAAGAAAAATTGCTATAAACTCAAGAGGCAACAGCGAATTACATAAATGTGTTTAATATATTCATACAATCACCCAATCTTTTCCATTGCTTGAAGGCGTAAAAATTTAGCATATTTTTGCTTGTGTTCCTTAAATAACATTAGTAGATAGCAGTAAACCCATCATCTAATTCACAAAAGATTTTCATTGTGATAGCTCATTAATATTAATTGCGAGAATCTATCATAATCACAACTTTTTTTAATGCATAAAATATATATTTAACTTGGGTTTAAAATTTTCAAGACGCTCCCTATCTATCTGTCTCCCCAGAAATCTATCTATCACATGTACAAATCAAATCGATAAACACATTTTTAATTAAGCTATTTAAATTTTCTTGTTTGATTATTATGTATATTTTAAATTAAATATATCACTATATTAATCCTATAATATGTATAATAGTATTCTTCAAACTTACCATATTTCAATGTGATACATTGTCTGCAAAACAGTTCAACTAGATCAAAAAATTTTACTATGACTGAAAAAATTTATTGTCAAACAGCTTGTTGTTTACTAATGACACTTGGACAAGCCAAGCTTGCTATGCTATGCGAATTAAGTCGATTGGGAGCGTCTTTCGTTTTAATCAGAGCACCATGAAGGTGAAAGTACGGCTTTGCTCTACACACATGTCATAAGTACCCGTTTATAGGGTTTGGTTTGGTTTGTTTGTCGCTCAACGGTCATTTTTTGCACACGAGGGCTAATTAGACCGGGACTTACGGTTTAAAGTGGATTCCGAACCACTACAAACATCCATGCCCAAGGTGGGATTCGAACCCACGAACTGTTGAACCGAAGGCAAGAGCGCTAACCATTCGGCTGCCAGCTCGGCCCTGTTTATAGGGTAGGCAACCATTCACACAAGGAAAGGGCAAAGACAGGATAGATAGAGAGAAAGTACAGCCATGCCCGAACCGAGATTCGAATCCAGGACCTCCTTATCCGTAGTCAGGCACGCTGACCACTAGACAAGTTGGTCGGCCTTCAAACAGCAAAATATTCAACTAAATTTTATAGCAATACTTAGCAACGAAATTTGCGTTAACTAAAAATAATGCTCGTCATTAATACCTAGGGGGAAAATTTTTTTATAAATATAAAGGTTATGTTTATTTATTCAGTTTACATATAATTTTAAAATTAAAGTTTATAAAAGATGTTCCTTTAACTCTTATCTTTGACTGCATATAAAAAATCTGTCAATTTTTCCTGAATGATTTCACGATTTTAAAAATCTTTCGAAAATTTTAGATAATGCATTACTTGCCGACTGGTTAGCAGTCTTGTTTTTGTGGTTCAACAGCTCATGGGTTTGATTCCCAGCATGAGTGTTTGTAGCAGTACGGAAACTTCATTATTTCATAGATTTTGATCTGATTAGCCATCATGTACAAAAAATGATCATGTAGCAAACAAACCACCAGATAATTTACTTTAATACTTCCAGTGTTCAAAACAACCTTTCAAACTCTTTTTATTTCTCATGCTCCACATTATGTTTCTGAAAGATATTAAAATATTAATCTACTTATTATGTACATCCAAAATGACAGTATTTTAGCATTCTACCATTTTATTATTAATAGAATATGTTTAAAAAATGTTTTTTAAGAAAAAATTTTCTCCATTTATATTGAAAAATTTTATACTAACATTTTAATAACATAGTGAAAAAAAAACGACTTATTTGTAAATTATTTTCGTAAAGCGATTCTTTTATTTCGCTGATGGTATTTATATTTTAAAAGTTATACATAAAATATCATAAAATTCAAAAAAATCATAATGTAAAATTTTATTGTTAAAAATTAGAAGTAAAAATATTTTTTTCTACTTATTTAACTCAATTTTGATTTATTTAAAAGTAAGCGGTTTCGCGTGAGTAATAATTTTGGAATTGGAATAATATTTAATTAAAGCTGTTATCTCTTTTTTATTATTAGACTACAGGTATACGTGGTTTTTTTTTTATTATTGTTTATTTTTACTTAGTCATCATATAAGTTGATGATCGAAAAGTAAATCGAAGTTAATTTTCTTACTTATTGGTTTCTCATTTTATTTTAAACATTGTACATTTTTTTTAATCAATGGAAATATTTTTGTGAAATTCATATTAGATTAACCGCTAGATATCAATAAACCAAGCTGTTACTAGACATCGTTTGAAAAATCTTTGTTTAATGTATCTGGTTAATTTTTTATTTTGTGCCATTGTATATATAAATATAAAAATTTGGAAAAAATTTTTCTTACACAAGATTAGTATTTAAAAAATATTCTGAAAAAAAAATTTACTTGAAGGATTTAACTTTCCCTATTATTTATTTTCAAGCATGTCACAAAACACGTCGATACCTGAAAAGAAATACCCAAATCGAAAAGGGTATAGGAATGGGGTATGCAGGAACGTGTTAGCAGGAACGGGTTATTATTTAACTGAAAACCGTTTAGCTGGGTAAGCCTAACTTAGAGAAGTGTGAACGGGGTGGGCATTTTTACCAGAATAAAATAGTATCTTCGCAATGTTTGAAGAATTTTTCAACGGATACGTGAAATGAGAAGTAAAATCCTTTATTTAATATATTTCGTAAATGTAGAATTTTATATATTATTTTTTTAAGAATTTTATTTCACTTATATAATTGTAGATATTTTGTAAGGCCTTACATTGTATGTATGTGTGAGTGTATGCATGTGTGTGTATGCCTCTATGTATGCACTTTAATTTAACACAAGATAACTATAGATTGTTTTACGATTGCGTCAACTAAATCTTAGAGTAGGTTAGGTTAGTCGCTATAAGGAATAATTTAAGATTGGAATAAAGATTAATTATTTAGATGTGATAATTATAAAAGACAATTTTTGAATTTTAGGGTTAACTTTTTTGTTCTAAAAACCTATTAATATTTGAGTGCAACTTGAAGTATCATTAAAAAAAAGATTTATATCTCTAAATTAAATAAGTATACGACATAGTATTTTTAGGTAAATACATTATTTTATTTTATTTTTACAGAAGCATGATTTTCTCATTGGGATACATAAAACCCATAGTGAACTTATCTTAAGCATATTGAATTTATCTTTCTATGAATATTCCTTGAGACTGTGGCAACTATATAAATCTGCCGAGGTTAGCTTCTTAGTTTATAATTTAGTCATTCCAAAATACAAGAATATATCAGTCAATAGCATTTCTTATGACTATAGATTTCTTTTTCATCTGCTCGGGTTAAGCTATTGTGATCGCTTCAATCTATATTATTATCTATCGAAACCACTAAATACAGCAAATGGCCTGGACAAAATCAAGTAACAAGATTAGGACTTGAACTGGCATTGTTTTCCCAAAAATTCCACTCTGTGAAGTTTTATTACATTTTATAATCTTCTTAGCAAATGTCTTAGTTGAATCAAGATTTGAACTCGCTATTTATTATGCACTAGAGAGACACTTGTCATTATAAAGCTGGCACTTCTTCCATAGATCTGATACATTCATATAAATGCATCAAAGACCACTCTACTAATGATCATTATATAATAGCTCCAACATGTTCTAAATCTGCTAGTAAAAAAAACATCAGAAATTTTATAACGTGTTGATATCTCTCTTTAATTTCAATATGTCGTAGTCATAAGCAAATTTAACTTGAAAAACTGGGAGTATTCGGAAAATTGACTTCTGTAATTCGTAACTTGGACTTGGTAATGGTTTTTTTCATGTCTTTTTGCAGTCTTTTCTTGCACAACACAATTAATTAGATCTGGGCATGAAATTGATTTCGTATGATACCCATCAGAATTGCACTTATCAAATGACAAACCAGAGCGTTAACTATTCAGCATTCGCTAACCATTCGCCATTTGACAAACGAAATTCTTCTCTTCTTCTTAGAGTTGGGTTTGTATTATATATGGCACCTCTGCTTTTATCAGCATTTTGTACTATTAACTCCAAACCCAATGTTTCCTAGTTCCAGTTGCTCGGGTCACCCACTTTATTAATAAAGTCCTATAACCCTTTAATGGAGTCTAGGTGTAACTCTCTAGTATGGATGATGCCTAAAGAAGTTAATCTAGGGAGGGGGCAAGAGCCTCGCATTCGTAAATGATATGCTTTGCCGTTTCCTCTTGCGTATGACATTTCCTGCAGATAGGGTCTTGCTGAAACAGTTCCATTTTATGGAGGTGTTTTCTGAAATAGTAGTGCCCAGTTATGAAGCGTACGATTAAACGTATCTTGTGCCTAGAGCATCTTAGAGTTTCAGAGGCAATCCTCGCTGATGATCCACAGATCATACTTTTAGCGTGGGTTTGACCAGGAGTGTTGAGCCAAGCTTTTTAACCCTTTAATGGAGTCTAGGTGTAACTCTCTAGTGTGGATGATGCCTAAAGAAGTTAATCTAGGGAGGGCAAAAGCCTCGCATTCGTAAATGATATGCTTGGCCGTTTCGACAAACGAAATTAGTTAAGAAAATAACATTTAATTTGTTCTTTCCTTACCCAAACTTGCACGATAAAATTATGTATGCACAGATAGAATATTTATTAATGTTTTTTCCATAATTGTGGATATGGAAAAGAGATACCAACTAAGAGTAAACCCCATCATTTAATCGATTCTCAAAACTATCAGACAGTTGGTTGCATTGAACGGTATATAAATAGACAAACTGAAATATTTGGTGGAAATACTTAACACATATGTCCTTTAAACAAAGCCAGCTAGCATTCTTCACATTGGAAGGTTTGAGGGTTCGCTCCCGCTATTGTCCACAAGAAGAAGAATGTTGTCTGACTGCTTTCAGCAGCCACATCTGTTGAGTGGGCGGTTTATTTAGGGGCAAACTGAATATTTCTCTTTACAGCTTGTAAAGACAAATCAATAACTTTGACAATTTCTTTCAGGCGGTTATACAACGGTTAATGCAGTTTCAGAAAAAGATTTTTTTGAGATATTCCTCATCCCTTAAGGGAAAGAAAAACTTAACAAAAGCTATGCATCATAAATAAAACTATTGTGCCTTATTATTTGTGTTGCCTCATAAATACAGTTACACTTATATGCATCATAAATACTATTCAGAATTATTTATGATCCATGGAAATATAACCGTTATTTTTTTCTGTATTATATTTATTCTTGAATGTTTTTACTGTGTTTTTACTTTACTTTTTAGTGTTTTCATATAAATTGAAAAGCCATTAAAAAGTAGAGATTAACAAGATTTTAATCTGAAAAATAACAAAATATTAAATTAAAAGTTATATAATCAATTATCAGATATGGTAAAAACATTGACATTTTGAGGAACTGTTATTAAATTTGACAGTAAAGGTTAAAACAAAAGATTTTATTATTATAAATATCTATTTTATTAATTTTTTTGTGAAAACTAGTTTACTTTTTTAAAACAAATACATTTGAAAACTAATCATTAGTGTTTCTTAGTATTTTTCTGCCTGTATTGATTCTAATTTGCACTTATATTCATAACAAATACTATTAAGAATTATTTATGATCCGTGGAAATATAACCGTTATTTTTTTCTGTATTATATTTATTCTTAAATGTTTTTATTGTATTTTTACTTTACTTTTTAATGTTTTCATATAAATTGAAAAGCCATTAAAAAGTAGAGATTAATAAGATTTTAATTTGAAAAATAACAAAATATTAAATTAAAAACAATATAAATCAATTATGTGATATGGTAAAAACATAGACATTTTGAGGAACTGTTATTAAATTTGACAGTAAAGGTTAAAACAAAAGATTTGGTTGTTATAAACATCTATTTTATTAATTTTTCTTTTGTGAAAACTAGTTTACTTTTTTAAAACAAATACATTTGAAAACTAATCATTATTGACTCTTAATATTTTTCTGCCTGTATTGATTCTAATTTTAAAACTGTATGCTCATCAACATCATATCAACCTTAAATCACTTAAATACTGTATCATATACGTTTAGTATATTCAAAAAAAGCGCGAACTTTCTCGGCAGAGTGCAATTCCTATCTTCAAAAACTTGGGTCTGATTTTTATGATTCAAAAAATTAAATCTACAAGGTAAACAAGAGAGTTCTTGCCTTTTTTAATGATCCAAAAGAACATGTACTACAGAAAGTGTAGCCTGTTGTTAGCCCTTGAATTCATCATCATCGGGATCCAGCAACTTTTATCAAAGTGTCCCCAGTTGTGCAAAGCCCTGGGGGTAAAACTCGGGAGTTTAGAGTCGCAAAGAAGTCCGTGAGTGTTTGGCGTAAGTCTGCTTCTTTGGGGAGGGATTTTATACGAAGATGATTGTGTCCAGGGAATGGAAGATGTGGTTCTCTGATAGTGCAAGGTCAGGTGAGTAAGTAGGATGGCGGATCATCAGCGAGGATTGCCTCTGAAATTCTAAGATGCTCTAGGCAGAAGATACGTTTTATCGTAGGCTTCATAACTGGACACTACTATTTCAGAAAACACCTCCATAAAATGGGACTGTTTCAGCAAGACCCAATCTGCTGGAAATGTCATACGCAAGAGGAAACGGCCAAGCATATCATTTACGAATGCGAGATTCTTGCCCTCCCTAGATTAACTTCTTTAGGCATCATCCATACTAGAGAGTTACACCTAGACTCCATTAAAGGGTTATCGGACTTTATTAATAAAGTGGGTGACCCGAGCAACTGGAAAAAGGAAACATTGGGTTTGGAGTTAATAGTACAAAATGCTGATAAAAGCAGAGGTGCCCAATATAATACAAACCCAACTCTAAGAAGAAGAAGAAAGATGGCACAAAGTTTCCTAAACAAGACGCTGTATGGTATTTCTAACCACCCGTACGACACATGGCCTCTCTTTATCGGCCAAGAACATTATACCCTTTCGATTAACTAGTACTGTCTTTCTGTAGTAATGCCTGTTGTACACCTTCCAATTGCTACGATTACAGGTCCGTAGTGACCGTTAACCCTTAGGTAGCAATTCATAGTTAACCACTTGATAACTAGTGTACCAGACACAAAGTGTAATCTTGCGTTAGTGCATAGGTGGTTTTGCGCTGAGTGGGATGGTATCTTGGTGTAACAATCAATGTTTGGAACGCATGGGAGTGTCATACAGGACCCTCTTTTCGTTACTGGTCAGCACTCGATTAAATATGGATGTACTACTGTGGCGAGAAGGTAACAATAAACTGACTGCCACTGGTTGTTGCTTGTGAACTTCCAAAAGCGTGTGAGGAACCCACTTGCTCAGCTTGTCTTCTTCTTCTTCTTAGAGTTGGGTTTGTATTACAATGGGCACCTCTACTTTTATCAGCATTTTGTACTATTAACTCCAAACCCAATGTTTCCTAGTTCCAGTTGCTCGGGTCACCCACTTTATTAATAAAGTCCGATAACCCTTTAATGGAGTCTAGGTGTAACTCTCTAGTATGGATGATGCCTAAACAAGTTAATCTAGGGAGGGCAAGAATCTCGCATTCGTAAATGATATGCTTGGCCGTTTCCTCTTGCATATGACATTTCCTGCAGATAGGGTCTTGCTGAAACGGCCTAT
This sequence comes from Latrodectus hesperus, assembly GCA_037975125.1. Lineage (NCBI taxonomy): Eukaryota > Metazoa > Arthropoda > Arachnida > Araneae > Theridiidae > Latrodectus > Latrodectus hesperus. Next base: position 1,002,943 of record CM075858.1, on the reverse strand, counting down.
TTTATGGAGGTGTTTTCTGAAATAGTAGTGTCCAGTTATGAAGCCTATGATTAAACGTATCTTCTGCCTAGAGCATCTTAGAATTTCAGAGGCAATCCTCGCTGATGATCCACAGATCATACTTTTAGCGTGGGTTTGACCAGGAGTGTTGAGCCAAGCTTCATACATCTTCCGTTTTTCCCATCTAAGAACGTTGGTTTTTGCGGTCTTCAAATTGATCCCACAAAAAGGTTCTGCACCAATGGGAGCAAAAGATGATCCTTGTTTAGCAAGTTCATCATACTCAGCCTGTACGTCTTCAAGCGTTGTCATCCAAAGCCTGTGGTCGTCCACTGCGAGCTTCATCACACAAAAACATGTCTCCCGACCTGAATTTCTGAAAGCAGTGCATTGCCATACGTTCATTCAAAGCACTGTCTCCAAACGTATGACATATTCGGCGACTTGATGCAGCAGCTGATAAGCTGACTTGGAAGTCGTAAAGCAAACAACACTGAAAGAGTTCTTTCGAAACGTCCGTATCGCTTCCCTACTGTACGAGTGACTATTGATGTATGTGCGCGGAGGACCTGCTTCTATAAAGTCTGATGTTTGTATTCTCGACTGACCGGTGTCTCAACCACGTCATACATTAATTTGCTTTCTTATTCTCAATGGCAACAAGAAAACACTAGAACGAAAGTACTTGCCCTTGTTTACCTTGTAGTATCTTAAAAAAAAAGGGCGCTCCGTGGCTGAGTGGTCAAAGCATCACTCCGCTAATCGCTTGAGAGCGTAAGAGTGTGGGTTCAATTCCCACTGTGGCCCTGGGTGTTTCTTCGTTATCTTCTGTGGTTGTACATCTTTCATTGTGCTTTTTGTCCTATTATCGACGAAGACTTACAAGTGGATCTCAAGAATCAAGCATACAAGTCTGAATATATGTAATGTAATAAATAAAATAAATCTTAAAAAAATTGAGTTAAGAGAAATAAAAAATGTGAAGAATTTAACAAAAAAAAAAAATTCCTGTGTCAAAAATATTTAGATGACGAAAAATGTATCATTACTGTATAAATAGAATTCTCGAAATAATATAGAATATGTTTTGTTTTTGTTTGTTTGTTTTGTAATGTAGAAATTTTTGTATTTAAGAGGTGAATATTTAATGCGAATTTGTTGACCTAAAATGATCAGTTGAACCAATGTAACTAAAATAGTGATTAATTTGAAATATTTTTATTTGTTTCTCTGTCAGTTGTCGGAATATAGAAATTTTAAATTATTTTCCTTTCCAAACAATTTATTGCCTTGTATTTTATTGTGTCATATATCTCCAGCAATATCTTTTATTAACAATGGATGCAGATTTCTGGTTGATTAAGGCGTCGTAATCTTTATCGGAAAAGTAGCGAGTTCGAATACTGACCCAGTTGAAGATCCGTCATGTTCACTAACGGCGACTGGGGCACGTAAACTATATCGTTGTTGCCATGCCAACCGAACGAAATAATACCTCTGCGGGTGATAAACCAAGTTTGGGGGTCTTCTGCTTGGTGCCTGCTTCTAAATTACAAAGACACCCGTTGTCTCGTCCCCTTTTATATAAGGGTGTCATCACTTTCACCCCTTATAGTGCAAACAAAAGGTGAAAATTTCTAATGACGCGAGCGTCTTAGGGGGCAAAATTTTTGCTTAACTGAAGTCCCGCTAAGACTTTGTACCTTTGAATTATGTTCAAATGAGATCAGTTTGTGAACTGGCATTATCACAAAATGGCCGCACAATATTAACTGAGGATGTTTAGTTCTACAAAAACTGAATGTGTATATGGCTGCGCATTACGACTGTCTACAGTAGCGCTCGCAAGAGTCGGGATATCTTATCAAATACGTAAATTTCCGTATTTTAGAATCAGACGATACTGCAGCAGTATGTATTACAGATGAAAAAACCCCATTTATTCGACAATGAAAGTGTGTGCATTTATCTGAAATAAAAAAATATATACTAAAAATAGAGAAAACGATACTTTTTTTTTATCGTTTTCTTTATGTATTCAGAATTTATTTTCGTAATGTTTTTATATATTTTTAATGCAGTTTTTTATCTTAAAATATATTATAATTCTAAATTTTTTTTGTTGAAAATTTATGTTTATATACTATCATATTATCTTACATCAGGATTGGAAATTAAATAATGTTTTAGTCGATCTCCCCACAAGTCGAGATTTTTTTTATTCATGTATTACAAGAAGCAAATTAAAAAGAAAAAAAAAGAAGATCCAATAAGTGACCAAGAGATAGTGTGCGTCAAAACAGTGGCTGCTCACACAAATAAATTTTACACTCTCTTTGCTTTCGGGTCATGACATTTTCCCGATGCTGTGATAGAAGAAAGTCACTGACTGACAGCTTGGTTTCAGAGGAGGGGGAAGGGGGACGCGTACGGGAACGATTCCAAGAACTTGGCGACGTTGGAGCATCTTGGCGAAGAGGAAAAAACAGCCCAAAACACTAAAATCCTCATCTCCTTCCCGAAATGGCGGCAACCTCTTCCTCCGATCCTGATTGGACGAAATGAAGTCAGGGTGCCTGGCGATTCGCCGGTAAAGTTGTGGCAGTGGCATTCGATGGTCGGTTTCCTTTACGAGAGGGGTCTTGAGCGGTTTTAGAGAAAGACCCAAAACATTAAACAGTGCGTGCGGTCCATGTGTGTTCTGGTGTAGAGTGTTTCGTTGTACAATTTTTTGGCGATCGCGTCTTTTCTCCCCGCAAGCATTCAAATAATAGTGCATGTGCTTGGCAATGCCATTCCAGCGCGCGAAATTATGAGTTGGTAGAGGAATGAATTCGTGAAATGCTCCAGACTTATTGGTGAGGACCCTGTGCCAACTTAACTGGGAGTGTTCTCTTGTTTTGTGTGCATATAAACGTGGTGAGCATGCCGCACGGCGGGGAACCAAGAGCTGGGGAAGACCTCTTTTCCTCGGATGAAATAAAAGTGTTCAAAGAAGAGGGAGACGAGGAAGAAAGATCCTCTGAAAATCTGACAGAACTGAAAACTAGTCTTGTGACTGAAGGAGAAGAGGTAGGCATGCTTCTATTTTTAGTATTCTTCCCTCCATCCCTGTCAGAGCTTTAAAATTGTGGTAAACAAACAGGTAATGACTACTTAAAACATCAAGGTTGGCGACACTGACTACCAAAACAAACGCATTTACGTTAAATTAAGGAGTCTTCGTTTTTAGGACACTTATAAATCTTAGTGCCTTATAATATTTATCATGAAAGATCTCTCTAATGAATTAAAAATTCAAGTTTCAGTTCATGATGATCATGGATATCACAACCTTCTGTAAATAAAACTACGAAACAAAAGAAATACAAATACTTTTTAAGTTATCAGTCCTAAAATTTTTTAACAATCATAAATCAGACAATCAATTCAAATGAATGTATCAATTTCACAAGTTCCAAAATGGTGTTCTAAATTTTTGACGAGTTTTGTAAAAAAAACTCAATCTTACTCAATGCTAGCTATAAGCCTACGAGTTTAAAGCTCAAAAAACTGTTTCTTTCATATTACTACTACAAGTGTTACACTGAATTTTCCACTGAATGCTCTTTATAATGTTTCAATATATTTACAGCGTTATATGTGATCATAGTACAAAGAATGCTTTTTTTTTAAATTGTCAAAATAATTAAAAAATATTTGTAATGTTCCTAAAAGTTTTACCTAACCATTTTTTAAGTATGTGTTGCCTACCACAGGTAGCCGATTACCAATTCGTTCAATAACTCAGCGTTTGGATATTTTCGGGTTTGGATGTTTGTAATAATTTGGAATCCACTTTAGGTATTGATTTAATTAGCCATCCTGTGTGAAAAAGTGATTGTTGAGCGACAACTAAACTAAACCAAGCCAATCAAATATGTATTTATTTATAAACTCAACACTTAATAAGCCTAAGATTCATTTCCTTATAAGTAATTTATTGTCACTCAAATATTCATGATTGTTTTTCTAGCATTTGAGTTTCATTATAATAACTCCATAAAGTACTTATTAGATAAAGTGAAATTTAGGTATCTCTCTTTATTTATGGAAATAATATTTTAATAATGCTATACCACATAGTTACTGCTATTATCCATAAGTTTCTTCATCAACTTTTACAAAAATACATTTCTGATGGGTTTCTTAATTTTAAATGGTTGTTTAAAATCTTTTCATTTAAAACTGTGTATTACACTATATTGATCTTCTCATTGTTTAAAATGCCAGTAAATTAAGAGAATAAATTGTGTCATTTATAAATGAGTAATTTTTAAAACTGTGATTTTCTACGAATAAAGAACGACTCATTTTTTTAAAAATAAAAGTTTGAGTATTTCACATTTTTTATTGCTTTTAATCCTACGTTATTACATTTTTACTATGTGAAATTATTATTCGATTATAAATTGACAAGTATTTGAGTTAAAGCAAAATACCTAACTACAGTCTGTATGATTTTGTTTATTATTTATGATCAAAATAATTACTTTTTATTGAGACACACAAAATAGTTTTTCACTCTTGATTTGAGATCTTAAGAATTGGGTAAAATAACTGAACTCTTAGTATAAAATTTGATCAATATTAAATCTTGTTTCATACATAATTAAAATGTATGCATAATTAATGTATATTATGTAAATAATTTGAATTTTTTTGCTTTTTATATTACTTCTAGATTTTAATCAGCATTGATTTATGAGAAATTTACATCTCATAAAAGCATTAAACAGAGGATAAAATTTAAAATTTTCAAGAGTCTCAGTTAAAATTTAAAATCACTTAAAAATGCTTATAAAGAATTTAACTTAGATATGTATAATTGAAAATGCCAAAATTGTCTTTCAGAAATGGCTATGTTTATATTTCCATGATTATGATATGCAAATAACTTCTTTTTTGATTTTCAATTTATATGATACTTATACTGGAATCTGTAATTATTCTAGTTGATTAATTGAAGATAGTCCATCTTCTTATTCTTTAAAATCCAAATTATTTCTAACAACAAAAAATCCATTTTTATGTGAATATTTATTTAATAACACAAATGATTTAATAATATTGTTATTCACTTGGCTGGATTCTTAATAAACATAATTAGAAAACTAAAATAAAACAAAGTTAGAAAAATAAAAATTGGCATGTTTCAAACGAGTATCTTTCCCAGATCTAAAATAATTCACCAATAGAATCGATAATAGCTGCTGCAAGTTAAAATATAAATTCTTAATTTTCAGATATAAACAAAGATTATTTTGGCTAAATCTATTCCAAGTTTTTATGTAAAATCTCTATTTATCGCAGGAGATGTTGACAATTCAGTAAACAGAAATAGTTTCTAATAGTTTTTATATTTTTAAAATTTGGTTGATTGCTGTTTTTCGTTTTATATTACTTATATAATTATATATTGGAAAAATTATGTTACACTTTACTGTACTTATGTAAAGAGATTTATTAGACTTCCAAAATAAATTATCTAAATTTTACTTGAAATTATAATTGTGGATTTATTTAATGATGTCAACAGCATTATAACGCATTTAAAATATGTGATACTGTTCAAGAAAATCTGTTCGAATTCTACACAAAAGTATGCATTAAACATTTTTTAACTAAAGATTAATTTTGTAATATATATTTCACAAATTTTCAATTATAATGTTAGCATCTTTACAGCATAAACTTGTTTTAATAATCAAAATTTAAATATGATAATTGAATTATACATCGGCTTGTGATGAAATAGATAAAAATATACTAGCTTTTCAATATTATGTACTATAATAATTGTAAAATTGCGTTTTAAATTTGTTATCTTGTTCAGAAATGTGTCAAATTTTAAATGAGCAAATTTGTTTCGCGTAGTAAATGGAGAAAAAAAATTGGATTGCTGCCAATTAAAACATTTGCTTTGTTACATTCATTGATCTTATAATTGAGCATCTTTTTTTTTTCAGAAAATTTGTTATGTAAGAAGTAATGTTACTGATTTGATGTGAAAGTTAAAATTTGAATAATTAAAATAAAAATGTGCCAGGGTCATGTAACATGCTAACCTGCATTTTTTTAAAGAAGATTTTTTTCTTAGTAATTTAAACATCTATAGTAAACTTAATATAGATTAAATTTGAAAATGATCATAAAATATACATTAATCACTTCATTTTTAAAAACTTTTGTAAAGCATCTGCATAGTAGTGTATTGTTATATTGCAATATATATATATATTCCTTCCATATATTTTAAAGATGCCACTTCACTTATCAATTCGAATTCATGTCACTATTTTTAAAAATTATTTTATTTCCTCTTTCTTTCACCAGATATTTTAAGTAATATTAGATCTAAGTAATTTCAGTAAAAACACTGTTAATTTAGTATATTCAGAAAAAGCAGAACGCTTGATTTATTTAGAGTACTCTGAATTCAAAACCCAATTGTGTTTAATTTAGATTAGAATATGTTAAATATTTTTAAATTATCATCTATCCTATAGTTTGTAATGTTTTTTTTTTCTTCTTAAATTCAAATGAAAATTAAAATGTTTTTAAGCAAGCTTTACGAATGATATAGGATTTTTACAAAATCATATTGATTTTTCTGTCTTTAAGAAATAAAAAAAAAAATCTGATTACCAAAGTTATGTTAATACTGAAACTAAATCGAAGAATAAAGTAGCGAGGTAAAAAATATGCTTTAACTTTGTAAGAAAAAATGGCTACAGTTTAAGTAAATCTTTGAACAATCTGGGCGGGTAAAGCTGGAAGGAATATACCCCCTTCAGTTCCTGGAAAGAAACCAGGGGTAAAAAAAAAGGGAGCCCACCCTCTTTTCCGATCATAAATTCTCGTACATGTCACTTCCTCTCGTGTTTGGCTCCCCCTCCGTGCCCAACCCCAGCGTTTTCAGATGCTTGAGAAATAGACCTGAAGTGGAGGAAAAGTTGCCCTCTGATAATCCCAAAGATTCCCCACTGACTTTCTGGAAATCGGGAGGGGGGGTCGACACCGTGACCCAGTGGGTAGCTTCCCGCCCAGAGGAGGGTGATTGTATTCTTTTGGCCAGTTTAGTTAGGGCCTTGTGGTTTCGGAAAGGAATTTGCTAAAGAGAAGGTGGATTAGTAGTGCCATCTCGAGAATCACGCCTCATCATTTATTTTGTTTTCGCCTTTGTCAGTGCTTTCCTCAGTGGGTACTCTCTGTCTAAATGTGGGTTTCGGTTACTTTCGAGATTTTTTGGGTAATCCTTGCTGATTTATCGCCAAAACATTCGCTTTTTTTCATCGAAAGTTTATATGTTGATGTTATATTTAAGACTTTGGAAGTTACTAGATTATAAAATATACTTGAATTAGTTATATTTTTTCAAGATTATAATGACCTGTTAGTATGAAAATAATACTTATATTTTTACTATATAGAGGCTAAATTTGGCGTCTTTAAAATATGGCACAAGTATATTTTACTAATTGCAATAATTTCTTAAACAATTTTGGCTTAAGTTATATTGAAATAATCCAAAATTGGATTTCAAAACAATTTTTGTTTTTACTAAATTTGGCGTCTTTAATATATATTTTTTTTAAATTACGGCGGGCACTTGGATGACTAACCCTTCGCCACAACAAGGCCGGAAACTGCTACTCATTTGTCGTTACCCAGCGGGCACCTGTGAACCAAGTCACGGAGGCGAGCGAGTAGCATTACCCGCGTCATACCACCACAGACCCGTTTATAGGGCGGGCCACATTCATACATCAACACACAAGAAAGGACAGAGAAACACAGAGAGATAGTAACATCCATGCCCGAACCGGGATTCGAACCCGGGACCCACAGCTCAAGAGTCAGGAACGTTAACCACTCAGCCATTGGTCGGCCGTCTTTAAAATATGACACGAGTATATTTTATTAACTGGAATGGTTTCTGAAATTATATTAAAATATAATCCAAAAATACTCTTCCCACATTACGAGTAAAGATAAGGTTAAATGATTAGAAATCAATCTTTAGAAGACATTAAAATTTATAAAATATAATTTTATAGGATTTCATATATTTATTGAAATTTTTTTAAATCGTATTATTTGCATAAAGTATCACTAGTTTGAAAATCAATAAAATAATATAAATTATTTAAAATGTACAGTTTAATTTCTAACTAAAATAGATTGCTATATAATAATATTATCTTTGACAAAATTCAAGAGATACATTGCTTCAATCTGATGGGTTTTATTCTTTTCATAAAGCAATGTTGTTAGCAGCAATGATTTGTTTTGGTATTTGCTTGTAGAAATGTTTGGTTTTAACAATATAGCACAGAAAAATACTCTTGTGCATCTGCCAAGGCAAAATTTTATTTGCCGCCCAACTTGTCTAGTGGTCAGGGTGCCTGACTGCGGATAAGAAGGTCCTGGGTTCGAATCCCGGTTCGGGCATGGATGTACTTTCTCTATCTATCCTGTCTTTGTCCTTTCCTTGTGTGAATGGTTGCCTACCCTATAAACGGGTACCTATGGTATGTGTGTAGAGCAAAGTCGTACTTTCATCTTCATGGTGCTCTGATTAAAAACGAAAGACGCTCAATTGACTTAAATTCGCTTACCCAAGGCATAGCGAGCTTGGCTTGTCCAAGTGTCATTAGTAACAACAACAACAAAATTTTATTTATTGTAATAAATGAATGTTAATTTTTTGATTTGAAAGTTTTTTTTATATATTTACATTTTTTAACAAGGTTGGCTGCATTTTTTTAAAATGATGCGTTCTTAAAGAAGTTTTTTTTAACCGAATTTTTAATTGATTTAAAAATTATAAATTATAGCCGTCAATGAGTTGCATTTTTTTTCTTTTTGTTATCTATAAGGATTTGAAAATAATTTTGAGGTACTTTGAAAAATATTAATAATTTTCTTCCTAATTATTAACAGATATATAATATTACAAAACTGGTATTTCCTAACTTACCATAATATTATTTAAAAAGTTTTTTAAGTTTATCTGGAAAATTAAATTGTAGAACAAGCTTATATTTGCTAGCAAAAGATGAAAGAAAAGCAAGCAGGCTGGAGGATGATTTATATAACAATTTCTATCTTTGACTCTTTCTCCTAAATGTTTAGTTTATTTAACCTTATCATAATTCACCCCTTTGAGTCATAGAAAATAATTGGTCCCTCATATTTCATTGAGTTATTTTTCTTCTAATTGTAATTTCTCTCTGAATGAACAGTTCTTTTGAGATAATTTGAGAAAATTACATGAATTATATGGTTTGCACAGTTATTTTTTTTATCGATAAATCGTTAATTATTTGCACAATGGGGAAAATAATTTTATTGATATAATTATAATTTTATAAAATGTAACTGGGACTTCGTCTGTTATTTCCTATAGTCGTTATTTAATTTATTTATGTTAAATGGTGCTGTGAATATATTTATAAGTGTCAGTAACAAAATGAAAAAAATAAAAAATCTTCAAATATTTAATTAATAAAAAATTGAATAAGCTTCAAACTTTCTGTAGTGAATTTATAGGATTTAATGCAAATATTTTTATTTAATTTTTATGAAATGCATATTTTAAATTAGCAACTTATTAATATTAATTATTATTTAATTTCAATGATCACTTTAACTAATACTATATACTTAAGTAAATTTTATTCACAACACTATTGCTTGAAATTTTGTGCCTAAAATTTATATATAAACATACACAAATTTCGTATAAATAAATTCAATGAATATTTATTCGATGCTGCCAAGTTCCCAATTATCAAATGAATATTTTAGGAAATTAGCATTTGCATAATTATGTGAATTCCTGCATACATAAGTAAGTTAATGAAAAATTTAAATAATCATTAATATTTATGAAATATATAAAAAATCTATCAAGTAAATCTTATATTTATAGCAAACACAAAATAATAAGTAATATTTTAAGATTATAAAATAAAAATTCTCCAATGATCGTAAAAAATGTTTAAATAATAAAATATTAAGATATTTGAGAAATAAACAGTCAAAGGTTAAATTTTATTTTATTCATTTTTTTTATATTCATTTTTAAACGAATTCTTATTTTTTATTCAAAATTAGCAACTTTAAAACATTAAAAGAATTTTTATTAATTATATTATCACATGGCATGGAAAAATCGACGAATTTATCACAGGAATTACTTACTTAAATAATGCTTATTATGACATCCTTAGAAATGATAATTTTTTCATGATAGAGTTATATATATATTGAGTACTTCGTACAATGATTAATTTATGATTGATATCAAAATAATTCAAAATTTAAGAAAATATTGAAAATAAAAATTTTTGTGATAAAATTTTCAAATATTAATTTTAAATTATTTTCTATAGGCAGATTTAAAGAGATTATATTTACATTAATATACATTTCATGTTGAATAAAATAGTGAAGTATACTAAAAACATTCAAATATTAAACATTGTAAATGTAATTTAGATTCTTTTCTAAATTGTTGCAGAAATATTTTTTTTTCATTGAGAAAGAAAGTGTTTTCCTTTATTTTGTGAAACCTAAATTTCTTTTACATAAAAATTTTCTATTTCTATTGAAAACAATTTCAACATTTTATGTTATGACATATTTTGATTAAAAGAAATTTAATTAATAATAAAACTAGTAATAATTTTGAATTTGATAATACGAGAAATAATGTAACACAAATTTAAATTAATAAAATTTCTAATAAATGAAAAATGCCCCAATCAAAGTATTTTAAAAATTTAAATTAGAAAGTGTGTGTGTGTGAAGTATTTAAATATATCTTAAAATATTTATTTAAAGTGTTTTCTTTTTTCATTGAAAATAAAAATATATCAATTGTTGTGGTTATTCATCAGCTAAAAGCTGTTTTTCTCATAAAATCGTACAATTTTATTTCTAATTTTAATTAAAAAAATGTTTTCATAATAAAAACATAAATTTCGCTACATCATTTGTAAACAGAAAATTCTATTTAATGAATTTGAAGTTATTTGTACCAAATGATTCAGATCTTTTTATTATGTATCAATCCTTGTATAGTAAACTATTACTATTTCTGTATTTTGTTGTTTCATTGGAAAAACTTAATATCAGAAGGTATTTTGTAGTAAATAAAATATGGATACCGTGCAAATTTTTAAAAACTGATACTACTGTTTTAAAGCTGAAACCCTTTTAGTATATAAAAGCAGACTTATTAAAAATTTCAATAAAAATTTTCCAAAATGTCTTTGAAACTCCTATTAACTCAATCTATATGATAAAAAAGTATCGCTACAAAATTTAAATGTGTTAGAGGAAATTTAACAGTCACCTAGATGTCATTGTAAAGCTAATAACTATAATGTGATATTTTTTAAAGAAGTATTAAGTTCAAAAGTTTTCTTTAAAATATATTAAATTTTTTTAACTCTTAAAATGTTTTTTCACTCAAATAGTTTCAGTTTGTAATTAGTAAAACAATATAATTTTAAATCGAAATGTAAGTGATTATTGCCCAATTTCGTTATTACATAGAACAAATTTATACCGAAAAAGAAGAGTTCAGTATACTCATAGAAATGGTACATAAATATGAACACAGTAAAAATAGCAATTTCTATTTAGAATTAAATTAAAAAACAAGTAATTTTATTCTACTAATATAAAATAATAAATTTTTACCTCATTAAGCAAGTTTAAATAAAAATTAAATCATTTAATTTTATTAAAAAAATTTCTTATTTCTTACAGAAATATCTTAACTGTGATCAAAAAATTTTTTATACATGTATGTAGTTGAAATATTATAAGCTGTTAAAAGGAGATTCAGATTAAATTTCTTTTTTCTTTTGTTAAATCCATCCAAAATGTAGCGTCCAAGAAACGTATTCATGCAGAGAGTGTGTAATTTTTGAGAGGCAAAGTTTTTCTATACTTCTTTTCTGACGACTTGGAAAAGTAAATTTTTAAAAGTGAGTAAAATGTTCGTGGTCGTATATCTATTATACATTAAGCAATTTCTTCATGTGTCGAAAAGCAAGTTAAAGGAAAAAGAATTTGCTCTCTAATGAAAGCAAGATTGTTAAATATAAATATACTTAAAAGTTATATATATTATTATTATTATCATTATGTAATACTTAGAGTTCAATGGCTATCTGTAATGCTTATCCCTAAATTGATTCAATATGGCATAGATCCAGTTGGTACAAAATTGAATATATATATATATATAATATATATATATATATATATGTATATATGTGTGTATATATATATATATATATATATATATATGTGTGTGTGTGTGTGTGTGTGTGTATATATATATGTATATATGGTGTGTGTGTGTGTGTGTGTGTGTATATATATATGTATATATGGTATGTGTGTGTGTGTGTGTATATATATATGTATATATGGTATGTGTGTGTGTGTGTGTATATATATATGTATATATGGTATGTGTGTGTGTGTGTATATATATATGTATATATGGTATATGTGTGTGTGTGTATATATATATGTATATATGGTATATGTGTGTGTGATATATATATATATGTATATATGGTATATATGTGTGTGTGTATATATATATGTATATATGGTATATATGTGTGTGTGTATATATATATGTATATATGGTATATATGTGTGTGTGTATATATATATGTATATATGGTATATATGTGTGTGTGTATATATATATGTATATATATGGTATATATGTGTGTGTGTATATATATATGTATATATGGTATATATATATGTGTGTATATATATGTATATATAGTATATATATATATATATATATATATATATATATATATATATATATATATATATATATATATATATATGCATGCCTATAGTATAGTACCAGTCTTTTTAAGAAGTCAATTTTATGCTGACACAAATGATATAAACAGGATTGTGTTTCAATAAAATAGAAAAAAAAAGGAACAGATTATATTTTTTGAATTATTCAATAGTAAAGTATATGTATTTTTTTTTTTTAAAGTTTTTAATCTTTTAACGGCTAGCTTTCCCATCATGAGAAACTACTTCGCTGTCTAAATAAATATAAAAAAAAATTCCCGCGCTTCGACATTGAATGGGCTGAATCGTGGTTATCGTTTCATTTCTCAAGTGATCTATAATAAAATTACACGGAGCCCCCAGGAACTCTTTGTGAAAGATGCAGATAAGATATTCCACACAATAATGGGTACTCGTGATGGAATCACTAGAATTAAATACTCATTCTATCGGTTATACTTCATAATGCAAAGTCCATATCAGAGTTTTTCAAGTGTTTACCATCTACGACAGTTTTCTTTATTTTTTTCTTTAAGGCACAATGTTACTTCTGCGTAGGAATGCACCATCTTTGTTGACTGATTCAACACCGGGCGCGTTATCTTTATCATTACGACACTCCGTTATTATTAGGCACTTTCTTTGCTTGACCTACAGCGGTGATTAAATAAAGGAAGAATGTAATGGGAAAATGGATTGCTATTGTAAGAAGAATTGTCTTCTTTGGATTAATATTTATGTGATTTTGCAATTAGGACCTTAAAGTGTATTCTTTATTCTCTTACTCAAATTGGAAAAAAAGAAGTTTCTTCAAGCTAGGAGTATACGTCTGTCTATAGGAGATAAGGAGAATTGATAAAATTGGGGTTAACTATTACTTTCATAGGAAATTTTACGAAATGACTTATTTTAACTTTAGATTTTTTGTCTTGAAATTGCATCAAACAAAGTTGTCGCCAACTTCTTATCCAGTGTTGCCACTTATTTTCAAAATTTCGCAGAAAATATTTGTGTATGGTTTGGGTACTTATAGTTAATTAAAAATGTTGATTTAATTCTATATTATTGATACGTTGGATTCTTGACGCCCTTTTGCAAACTGATTATTACGAGAAAATGTCACCCGGAATTCTATTTTCGATGAATTGGTTTTATAAGGTGTTGCAGATTGGTTTATACATTAATTTTGATTTGATAAGTTTTGTTACATTTTACTCTTCGCAATTTACCACTTGTATTCCTGAACATCTTATAATAATTGAATCATAATTGGTTCATGATATTCTTGAATATGTGATTTTTTCAATGTTTGCTTTGGTTGCCTATGCACCAAGATTTATCAAAATATTTTAGGAAAACGGAATTTTCATAAATCATTAATGTTGTGATTAAACTCTTTTTAAAAGAAAACTTTAAATAAACTACAGCATTTTGTTCAAAACTATCGTTTTAAGTTCTTTCCCATTAAATAAGTAAAAAATTAAATATAATTTGTTTTTAATTTCTATTTTGTAAAACGAGTTATGGCAATCAACTGCATTTTTAGTAGACAAAGATATTTGTTCTGGGATATAAAATCGTACACAACAATTATGCAATGCACATACAACTGTCAATTTTATCGAGCCAAAATAAAACTGTTAAAGGAAAAAAAAATGTTTTATTTTTCTTTGTTTTAATTACACATTTGTAGTACAGGTAATGCCAAATTTGTTCTTGCAAAATTGTTCTTGTGTTTGTTAATCACCCTAGCTCTTTATAGGTTTAATTTAAAGGTAGTTGGACATTTCTTTTATTTCACTACGGCTCATTTTTCATTTTACTGTACAATATGGCTATGGTTAAACTGTTATATTTAATAGAAATGACTATAGTGCAAATGGCCTTGCTTAGAAATAGCAAATGATTGAGGTTAACGATTTCCAGTTAAAATGTCCTATCTGAACACCTTTTTTTGTAAAGTAATTTTAAATACATGCAACAAGACAACTTTTGTTCTTTTTTTTATTCCTTGGGATTTATGAAGGTTATAAATCACAACGTCCAACCACATTTTATTCTATTATTTGACATTCTTGTGTAATAAATTAGTATTAAATTTGTACTAAAATTGTTTTTATTTCGAAAATACCTTACATTGTAAAAAAAAAAACCTTATGTAAAATAGATGACAAACGAGGTGTTATAAGTTTATATATATATATATATATATATATATATATATATATATATATATATATATATACTCTATATAGCCTATATGGTTTATTGACAGCGTTTCACGCTCCCATGACACAGGTCCGAGGTTCGATCCTCAGGCTGGGCAAGGTTGACTCAACCTTTCATCCCTTCAGTGGGTCGATTAACTGAGTACCAAGCATGCTTGAGAACTAAACACTGGGGGTCTTACGTTAGGCTGACCACCTATCTGGGACATATGCTTCGCACCCCAGGGCCCTCGGTCATGAAAACAGTTATGGGCACTGTAGGCCTTGGCCCACATGGGCTGTCGTACCATGGAGTTTAGTTTTATATAACCTTCTATTGAGTTATAATTCAAGAAACTCTTCGAGTTTTAGTTCAAGAATTGTCCTGTAAATACAATAATTGTCTTTTAAATTACATATCGATTTACATGCTTATTAACACCTTTGTTGTATTTTTTCCCTCTTTTATGAGATATTTTATTTGACTTAAGATATTTAGAAAATTTACAATCAATCAACAGTGAATGGTAATTATAAATTACGCAATCTAACTTCTATTAATTGCTTTAAATATTTTAACTGAATTTAATTTAACTTGAATGTCTTTTCTGATTTAAATTAGTTGATTCAGAGAAAAATAAACATTAGAAATTAATTAGATGCTTGAAATGTGATCCAGTGTTTTTCTTTTATTACATCAAAAAGGGTTTGAAGTTAAAATTTTAATTTTTTGATCTTTGCTCAATGAATTGATTAAATATTAAAAGACTAAGCAACCCCATGTAAATTAATGCTTAGAAATGTAAGGAAACTTAAATTCATCAAACTGTTTTGGAGAGGAAACTTAATTTTTAAAGAAATTTCTTTTTTGAAAAGATTTAATTTATAAGTATTATACACTTGCTGTTTAGTTTGTTTTTCAATCTTGCACTATTAATCACTGAATTCAGATATAATTTTTTTTACGAGATTACAACTGATTTTTTCCTGATAGATAGTTTTTATTAGTTTCTCTCATTTTTTTTAGATGTAAGACAAAATTTTCCAAATTGTCTTAAATGGTTTTTCTAAGTTAGAACACATTTTTAATAAAGAAATGTATCTATGCATATTTTCTAAGATCATTATCGTTAGATATTTTAATCTCTTTAACTATTTAAATATGCTGCACTTGCCATTTCTTCTAAAATAAATTCTTTTTGTCAAACAATGTCAAAATATTTGAAAAATATTGACAGTATAACTAATTGTTTATCACACTTGATCTCAGTTCTTTAAAGTATCTGTATTAATCAGTTGACTGTGTTGAAGACTCTTTTTTCGTATTTTTTAAATGAAATTATTATTTATAAAGAATTTGAATGATGCTTTATTTTTGCCAGTTAAAAATAATACAAATAATGATGAATATTTGCGTGCAATTATTCATTAAATTGATGTTTAAATGTAGCATAAATAGAATCCCTATGCTTTTCATTTTGCTTTATCAAAATTAAAAACTACTAGTCGTACATTAAAATAACTTTTCACGAAAATGACTTAGAGATATCTTTTAGTAAGTTAAATTTTTTTTTATCATTTTGCTCAATATAATTTTAAATGTCCTATATAATTTATCTTTCAATTTTTCTATCATTGCAGTACGATAATTGAATCATAATTTCACCCGCAAAAGAGTGAATATTTTTTAACTATGTCAATTTGAATTTATTTAAAAATCTTTACTTCATTTCAAGTGTTATGTTAAAATAAATTTATTTTTAAATACAATCATACACATAAAAATTAGTGATTTTATTAATATAAAAAAATATGTATTTAATTAACTTTTAAAGGTGTCCATGAAATTTTCAGTGATTACAAATTTTTTACACTGTTTTTTCTAACATGATTTTTTTTCATTTTTAATGTAACATTTTCCGTGACTTTATATAATACTGAAGTATACATTAGGTATATATAAAAGTACTACTGCAATTAAATTTTGTTGCAGAAAAAAAACTTTAATTTCTTAGATCAATTATTTTTTTTATTCCAATGGCGGGCACACTTGTGTGACGAACCCTATGCCACAATAAGACCAGAAACTGCTACTCATTTATCGTTACCCAGCGGGCACCTGTGAACCAAGTCACGGAGGCGAGTAGCGTTGCCCGCACCATACCACCTCAAAACCGTTTATAGGGTGGGCCACATTCATACAACGTCACAGAAGAAAAGACAGAGAAACACGGAAAGAAACATCCATGCCCGAACCGGGATTCGAACCCGGGACCCACAGCTCTAGATCAATTATAATTTCATCAAAAAATGATACCATTAATTACAGTCTGGTTAGAAATCTCAGTTATTTACAAGCGGTTTTTAATATCGTATGATCTTTATTTCATCTAAGCTTTTGTTGTTAAAAAAGTGGAAGTAAAAAGTTTACAGCGACTATTTTCAAAATAAATTTAAAAATATCGCTTGAAAAGTGATGTAATTTCATCGCAGATATAACTAATTCCCTAGAATCAGCTAAATTTTTTTAAAAACTTTTTCCTTTCCAAACAATATTAAGCATAGTTTTACAGACATTTTTTTCGAATAAGAACATTCGAAAATTTCCAATTTAGGTTACCGAAATGAAGAGTGCCATAGCGGAAGTGAGGAATTTGCAGTTTCTAGTAATTCGACTGATTAAAGAGGATTTGTCTAGATCAATTAAGCAACCGATGTACACCGCCTACTGTGTCCATTGCAGCTGCGTTCATTCTCATTTGATGCGGAAGTCTTTGTCACATCCGAAAATTATAATGTTTAATAAATAATTTGTCTGCGTGCCTTGATACCTTCACCTACTGTAGTTATTTCTGGCTCTTATACTTTTTGCGGTACAAAAGTGAAATGTCTCATTCAAATTGTAAAATAACCATTTGATGTTTATTTATTAATGCAATCATTTTTAAGTTATATAAATTGATTTTTGTTAAATCAAATTTTTATTCTTTAGCCATTTTAGAAATTTATTTATACTGCAGAAGTTATTTTATTTCCTTTGTACTTTAAAGTATGTAAAACTAGACAAAAATATTACCTTTTTTGATGTCCTTTTGTGAATTAGTCTGAAAAAATGTGAAATTGCTGTGTATATTTCTGCCAAAGGAATATCTAAATAAATATTTGCGTAATATTAATAAAATATTAATAAAAACTCTAAATATTAATAAAAGGTAGATTGAAAAATAATTTTTCTTTTTAAATCTCTAAATAATTTTAAAGGGTATTTTGAAATAAATTTCTAATATTTTCATTAAAAAAGATTATGATCCATTATTACTTAACTATTTTTTTATTAAGCTTCCATTTCTTCGATATGTAATTTTTGATTCCATATCTGATTTTCTCTTATCAAAAAGATATAATTAGAGCACTTATAATTCATCTTAAAAACTCTTCCTACAAATTTGTTATTTTTTAAAAAAATTAAAAAAAAAAATCCCTACGATATTCCGTATTTTGAGAAATTAAAAAAAAACAAAAAAACATATTCTCTCAAATAGATTATGATCTATCTTACACTATTGTTAATAACGTCTATTCTTTACGTTATCCAACTTCCTCGTATTCAGAAAGAAAAAAAAATTATTCTTGCAAATCAAAGCATTTGACGTATAGTTCTTATAATAAAAATATAATAATAAGTAAAAATAAAAATGAAGACTATTTTTTTTATATATACATATAAAAATCCTTGGTTCACGAAAAAGTAACGAGGAATAATTTCCCCCTTTCAAAAGTCACTTTCAATGGCCGTCGAAAGTACCGTAAAAAAGAACTGATGCTGGTGCCAAGAGCTTCGTGTTCCGGTTCTTCTGCTTCTCAAACATTAATTTCAGCTAATTTGTATCGAGATACTTAATGACAGTCAGGAGGCCCGGGCGATTTCTGGCTCGCTCCAGGGCAAGACATATCTACACCGTTGTACTGTTGGATAATCTTTCTCAACTATCTGAAGTGCAATAGGGGGAAAGGGAGTATGGAATCACTTAAATAGGCGTGTCAAATTATAGACCTCTTGCATAAGGAAAGGCCTGTCTTCTTATAAGGAGCAGAAAGGCAAATTCATATTTTCCACAATGAAAAGAGCAAAGCTGTGTGGAGAGAGACTTTTTTTTTATTTCGTCGAAATCTTTCCATAGGATATTGAATAGAGCTCATGCTATTTAGTTGGAAGGGTGGAAGAAATTTTGTAGTTTAAATTCTGACGATTGATCTTATCACTCACTTTAGACATTCCAGATGTGATATTTTTATTTTTTTCATTGCTGATGGGTTCGAAAAAATTTAATTCGAATTACTCGAGTATTTTTTCTTTCCGGCTACGTTTTAAAAATTTTTTCCAAGTGATCAAAACATGATGGATGAGTATGTCCTCAAATAATTTTGCATGAATAAGTTATGAGAGGATGTACTTTTATAAAAACAGAATATCTACTTGTAAAATTTTTGATGATATGCTTTTAAAATTATATATCTTTTTGCGCTTCAGGTACCGACGACGTGCGATTCTCGTACAGAGGTCAAAAATTCATAAACTTTTGATGTGTATCGAAAAATTCGTTTTGTGACATAAAAATGATTGAAGATCTGAAGCAGGTTATTTTGCGTGTAGTTTTCGATTGTCAGCATATCTTGAATGGAAAGCTTGTTTTATCGTTATTCAATTCTTGTATATGAAATTGCTGATATCGAAGACATTTTTAAAATGTGGAAAACGTGTTTAAAGACATTTTTTATTGATATTGCGAAATTCTAAACTTTTTTTTTAGTAGTCTATTTGGTTTCGAATTCCTATTGGAAATATTGATACATTTGCATGAATACTTTTATGAATCTATAAATATATCTTCTGGTGTATCATTATTAATTTTAACCTATTTCGACATCGCTTTTATCAATTGACGATCAGCCCATTGAAGTGATGATGAAGCATAAAAAAGATTTTTTTTATCCTACGTCGAGACAGCGGACTTATCGGCCATGAGTCCTCTGGCAGCCCAATAAAAATTAGCCTTATTGTGAAAGTTGTCGGGTAAACAGTTCAAAAGAGAAAGCGCAGGACAGCTTGTCAAATGGATTTAGTCCATAAAAGCTCCTGAAGGAAACAGGGTACAGTAGGGCGTGTTGACCACGCCGATACGTTGCAGATTTGTTGGTATGATGGAATAAAATCAAGCTGTAAAAAAGAATTGAAATTAGCGTCCTAAGAGTTGTCTTCAAGAAACTTTGAAACAACAAGGCGATGCTTGAGGTGTTCACCATCCATATGCCCCTGGTGGCATAGAAGTCAATTAGCCGAATCATTGGCTCCAATAAGATGTAAATGTTTCAGCAAATAGTCATATCCAGTTAGGCAAACGAAAGCAACTCCAACAGATCGACGCAAGAAACTAAGGATTCTGCTATTTTTGTTGAGCAAGACACTCCACCTCTCCTGCCCACAGCTGGAGCACTATACACCGAGGCACCATTATTATTTAATTTACTGTAAATGATTCCTTTGATTTTACGCAGGGGCAGAGGCGAGTCTGCTTGTGACATGAGAGATCCTTCTGTACCAAGCCTATCAACCTGCTGTTTCAAAAAATGTCACAATGGCTGGGATCTAATGAATTATAATTAAAAGTTATATGTGGCTATTAATCTTCAACAATTTAATGTGCAGCTTATTACAAAAATAGAAACTCAATATAAAGGGTTAAAAAAATCATTACATTTTTAATACTTTTAGAACTTAATACCAATTTTTCTCTCTCAAATATATTAACTTGAGAAACTACTCAGACTCTTTTTATAAATTTTTAGATTCACGCTCATCTGAAATTTCATTGGGAATATTTGAAGTGTATTGAATATTTAGTTAGACAATTTAATGGAACAGAGTGAATGTTGGTATTGAGATTAATGAAGGAGAAATATCTATTTAACCCTACAATGACTTTCTGTAGTTTTTTTTTTATTTTTAATTTGTTAAATGGTATCCTTACTCAAAAACTAATTTGAGCTGCAAACCACGAAACAATTTATATACTCTGATTGTTATGGTTGTTAAATGGATTTTTACTTCTCTGTAGAGACTGAAATAGGTTTTTGTTTACTGTTTATGCACCGATGCTTATTTACTGAGCTTACAGCAAACAAACGCACACTGGAGTTTGTTGAAATGATGATTATGTAAGAGATGTAAATATTTAAAATGCATTGAAATAAGACCTAATTGTGTTTTAATTTATACAATGTGAAAAGAATTTTTGAGTAATTCACACTTGTATAAACTACATAATGTAACATTTTTATAATCAACATATTAAATGTAATTTATACATTTTTATTGTTAAACCTTTAGTGTTTAGTAGCACACATGTGTAAATATTAGCAATTTAAAAGGAGAAATATTTAAAAAGTTAAGCTGTGAATTTCCTTTTTTTTTTATTTAGGAAATCTTGTAGATATTACGTTACATTTTTCAATTATTAAGCCTGTAAAACGCTTATTGATGAGAATCGCGATTATAGTTTTTGTTCCTTGATGTTACAGGAAAAAAGTTCTGATGTTCCTGGCCCGACTGAATACGGGTCACCATCAAAAAGTACATCGGATGTCTGCAGGCCGGACAGTGCTTCTCATCCTGGTAAGTGAAATACTCTTTTTTCCACACCAATAAATCAATAAGTACCCAAATAGAAAAGTAATGCCAAAATTTCGTTTAATATCTGTTAAATTGTGATACCTGTTAATTTTTAAAATGAAATTGTAAAAAGGTATTTCTTTTTAAAAAATTCTTCTTTAGTGTGTGTGTATGTGTGTATATATGTGTGTGTGCGTGTGTGTATAAAGGCAATAAATATATTAAAGTAATGAATACAACATTGAAAATACAATATAATAAAATATGAACCACAATATATAAATATTACAGGAAATCTAGCCAGCGCAAAAGCAGCTTAAGAAAGATGAAACATGAAAAACATTGAAACCAGAAAGACGAAATTCGAAAATTACTAAAATATACAATGCAAATGATAAGAAGAAAGCATAGTGACCTAGGGACCACATCTTCATCAGGACCCAAATAGATGGTCAACTGACTTTCTCCCTCCTGATGAAGACGTGGTCCCTGTGCTTTCATCTTATATATATATATATATATATATATATATATATATATATATATATATATATATATATATATATATATATATATATATATATATACTAATAAGTTTCATAAAATCCAAAATTTTTATTTTTCAAGTCATTCTTTTTGTGGTGCAGCATATATATGTAGCAAGTATAGAACAGGTGAAATATTTTTAACGATTATATTTTTCATTTTGGACAAATTATTTTGTTAAATAGAATTATACATCATAAATTTTTTTTGCTTAAAAAAAAATTTAAGCTCAGAAATTTCGGACACAAAAATTAACAAAATTCTTCGATTATCCTTGCTTTTTTATTATTTTTTTTCAGTTTTACAAAATACATTTGTGCAATAATTCATAAAAGTTTTTTTCTCAAGGGCAGTTGCTAAACAATTTATCAGTGAGGTTTCGAATGCGAAAACAGCTTTCATTTTCTTTATTTAACGTTTTTTTATTTTGGAAAATTTTATTTACCGACTACATTCGCTTGTTCTGAAACGCTGAGAACTATGTATTTAACCCAAGAAACTTTAGACGGAAAAGGCACGTGGTGTAGGGAAACCTATCCTCACTCTATGACGAAAGAAACGGAAATGTTTTGAAAGGGGAGGGAATACACGGTGAGGTGGAAGTTATCCCTCCTACACTTGGTGACTTTGCGGCAAGGTCATTCCCCGAGCTCTGTGTGGAACGGAGGTAGGAATCCTCTCTTTCTGTTCCAAGACAAGATGCAGACGTCAAGACACGCTGATCGAGATCCTTTGAGAGGTAGTTTTCATTGATAACACTGGGGGAAAAAAAGTGCAGTGGAATCTTGGTGTGGATATTTCGTATGTAAATAAAGCTTAATACACGATAAGAACGGTTAGAATTGAGTTCGAATAAGATTGGTTGCTATGCGACATTTAAATGGAATAAAACTTTGGAAAAAAAGTTGATAAGAAAATATAAACGTGATAAATTTATAAAAGGAATACATTATTTAAATATTTTATATTAAGTGAAATTATGTTTCATTGATATTAATTATTAGTAATTTCAACTAGGCAGTTATTAATGCAGTATATAACTAGAATTAGTGCGCTAAATAAAGTGTGAATCGAAATCTGTATACGTTTCTCTGCTAACAACTTTTAATTCATATACCTTAATATTTCCGCATAGTATTATGATTAAAAATTCCAGAATCGGAAGTGAAATTTTATAAATTATAATGTTTTGTGCATAGCTTATTTATTTAGATGTACTAGTTCTGCACTTCCAGTTTATAATTAATTGGAATATATCTCATTGCATTAATAATTGTTATTCAAATCTAACAGTTATTTTTTTTAATAATTTACGATTTATTGATTTACTTTAAGCAGAAATTTCCTATCGAATTAGATTTCTTGCGCAAGAAGTGGCAGGAGAACAAATCAAACAAGCTAGTGTATATCGTGCAATAATGTACCATCCAGTATTTAAACTTGGAAAGCTTTTTCAATCATTTAATATTTTTGTGAAACATACTTGACAAAATTTGCTTGAAGAAAGTATTCAACAGATCGGAGACTTGTGGTGAATTTTTTGTCCATTTTTCCAAGACGGAAACATGTAAATTTTTTTCAGTACCCAACTCTTCTAGATACGAAATGAAAATGAGTTGTATAATGTTATTACTTTAGGAGTCACTGGGCCCATTCCAGGTAGATGCAGTGAACTCTGATAACAAGCTTGTCATGGCTTAGTAAACGAGACTGAAGGCACCTCCACCATTCCACCAAGCCCCAGGTGGATTATCCGATGATAACCTTAGCAGAGACCCTCATCAAGGTCTTCTCCTCTTCCATTGCTCCTCCTCCATCCACCCCCCTCCTTTCCTCGGCCTGATAAGCTGCTTATGTGGGAGCACGTCTTCCCTTTCTTACCTGGATGACAGATTGCAGGGAACAGATCTGCAGAGTCGCTGTCATAACTGTGGTTCTTGCAGGACACTTGATGGCCAGGCTTATGTCGCCAAAAGAACAGGTGACACGGTGCTCATTCCTCCTCCCAACTCTTTGGCTGATTCGTTTTGGTTTTCCGCCTTTTTCCTTCGAGAAATCTGGGAGCATCTTTTGACATCTTTTCCATTAAAGGAATAGAAGTTGTGAAAGGTGTAAGAGACAAATCCTGTGTCCCTTGAATCATCAAAAAACAGAATGGTTTAAAAAAAATAAGGAGCTCGTTGTAAGTTTTTACAGTACGTGGAAATTTATTGATGATAAATTAATGTTTTTTTTTTCTCGCGAGGTAACTTAAATTATAAATATTGAGGACATAAAATTTATTATTGCAAGGATTTTATTTAACTTATCTATATGTCTGGACTAAATTTTTATTTCCTTCATAAATGGATTTAAGTGAAGTTTTTATATATGCAAATGAATCTTTATAGAATCCTGCTGGTTTTGAAATTTCAGTAAAGGCAATTTGAATTCAATGTTTTCATTCTTATTTTCGCAAAATTATCATCTCTGTTGTCTTCGTCAAATGATCAAAATTTTTAATCAGTTTCCTTCCTTAAATACTGTGAGTTAATTTTTACATAAAATACAAGAAATGAGAAATTAAAAGCATAATTAGCAATTATTATTTTAACATTTAATATGATAAGTATATTTTATCTATGATGTTTTTAAAGTATGCGCACAAATCGTTATTCTACTGTCAATTATGATTTATGAGGAGTTGTTTAAATCTAAATAGTTATGTATCAGGCAAGAAATTTGAATATTTCATGTTTGGATGTATCCATATCATAATGGTATTTTTGTTTAAGGAGTTCAGTTCGCCAAATAGACATTCCTTTTTGATCAACTTGTTACTTTATTCACCCACGTCATTATTATGAGGAATTAAGTGCCTGGAAATTATTCTTTGGATATAAGTAATTAGTATGTAGTAGTGAATTCAACATATCGCCTAATAACACTTACTAATGTCTTCAAGTAAACATTTAACTTTCAATGTAATTCTGTAATCCTTAATATTACTTTTTACTTGCAAATAGTTTATTTATTATTCATGGATAATTGCACGCAGTGAATGTTCATCATTTTTATTGTTTACCATCTATTACATCGAACTACTTTAAATTGTGATGCATTTTATCCCAGTGTGCGTTAGAGTTATCAAAAAAGTTTTCTCATTGGTCAGCTTTATAATCACATGATGTATATTAATTTTTACATTCTCTATTTCTGATGCCTTTATCTACATAATCCACTTTTAATATCCTCTACACATAACAGTTTGGTCTGACTGCGGATAGGGAGTTCCTGGGTTCAAATCCCGGTTCGGGCATGGATGTACTTTCTCTCTCTGTGTATCCTGTCTTTGTCCTTTCCCTGTATGAATGTGTTGTGAATGGTTGCCTACCCTATAAACGGGTCCCTATGGCATGTGTGTACTGAGGAAGTCGGACTCCACACCTAAATATGGTTTAGTTGGAAAAGTGGAGCAGCGTACCCTATATTGCCAGCCTAGCTGGCACACGACAACAACAACACATAACAGTTTTTCTTGATCATGTATGGAATTTGTATTTCATGTATCATATAATTAGGGACCATATATTATCTCTTTATTACAAGTGGTGTATTTATTTGAGTCTCTGGTATTGTATTATTGCTATGGTCTCATACATTTCGGGAATCGATCCATTAAGTGTTTTGGTGGGAAACAAAAAGTGAGGTCTCAAATCTTTGAATTGAAGAGCAGAGGACAACCCAACTATCTATTATCGACTTATAATATTTTATTAAAAAGGATAAATTTTAAGCTTCTGGTATTTAAATAATGCTTACCTGCTCAAATTTATAATACCGGAATACATACAAAATAACGAGCCTTGTTCACTCCTGTATCGTAGATAGTTTTAAAGTTTTTGCTGTACACTTAAATAGTTTTTAATTTTAGTTAATTTAAATAAGAATAATGAATTGTTTGCTGAACATTAATTTAGATATTAATAATTATTTTACAATAATATTAAAAATTAAATTAGTAAATTTTTCTACAGCCGCTAGCATGCTTGATATTTTTTAAAAAAATTGTATTTGATGCTGCAGTATTTAAGTTTATATTTGAAACTCTATCCTTTCCATTTTATTCATGCTTATGATTGTGCAAATTTACTGGCATCAGACACAGTATTTGACTTGTTCGCTGTAACCCGTCTTTCCTAAATCGCGTATGTTCAAGTCCAGTGGCATGTATGCTTTCACTTCTTTGTGACCCACTGTCCCCATAGCTCAACAACTTTGTCCTGCTCGACCCACCCCTACATGGGCATTGAAAGTCAAGCTTCGCTCATCGCGGACGATTTCTTTCGAGGAATGTTTGGCATTTGACAGCTCCGATCCATTCAGTCGTACCCCATCTTTCGGAACTTCCTGTGAAAGGGGTCCATTCTTTCTCTCCACTCCCTTTCCCCAATTACTGGGAAGTCTGTATTTTGGAACCTGAAAATGGAGGACTGGCATTTTGTGTGACTCACAATTCGATGTGGGTTGTTGGACACTGAAAAGTCTATTCACGCCTATGTTTGCACCGCTGAATAGGCCTGGAAACTTGACAGTTCTAAGTAACCGTTTGGAAAGAAATTTTCATGGTTTTATAATAAATCACTCACATAATAAAGTATTTAGTAAGGCTGGGATTTGTGCTTTATGAAATTATTATCATGGCTTACTCTGAAAATTGTTAGGTGGTAAGGATTAGTATTATAAAGTACGTATTCTCTTAAGATTAACTTAAAATTTTTAGTTGATAGATTATATTAGAAATTGTTAATATTGCAATTATTACAATCCTTTAGATTTATGTCTCTTCTTAAGGAAATTAAAAACAATATTGATTGTAGTTTATGGAAATTAAAATTTCTTATATAAAAATATTCATTGTAGTTATAATCTATCACTTGTTAGATGTTTGAAAGTTACTTTTAATATTCGTGTAGGTGTAATTTGTATAATTGCTTTTTAATCATATATTCGTATCTATTTTTGTCTCTAAAATTAAGTAAAAATGAATTTCAAAATGCAGTCGTTCTTTAAATTTTGTATTTAACACATTCAATAGCTTTGCAAATTTCTCATGCTTCAGTCACTGTTGTTAAATCGAATTGCCAGCCGATTGATTTGCGGCTCTGGCTGTAGGTTCAACAGTTGGTGGGTTCGAATCTCATCCCATGCTTGGATATTTGTAGTGGTTTGGAATAAACTTTAACTATAGGTCCTGTTCTATAATTAACCCCTATTATTGAAAAAATGATCTTTGAAAGACAAACCAAACCACAATTTTTAACTGTAAAAAAAAAGCTTAAATGTAATGACGCGTACCCCCAGATCTTTTTTTACCATACTGTAAACTTATTTGCACCCATTATGTGCTGATCACATTATGTAGCTGTTTCCTTAAATGGAATACTCTTTGTTGATTATTGTAAAAGTATATAAATTTTTTTCTTTAGATAATCGTTCTTTTCTGTACTTATTATTTCATATTTAATGTGTTTAGGAATCTCCACTTAGTCTAAAACTATCTTTACTATAATTTAATACCAAAATATTAGCATTCGTGTTCCTATTTTCTTAAGTAAGAATTTATCTTATAGTCTGGAGAAGAAATTATAGCATCTGCTGATGTTATTTTTCAAGTGTATTTCTCATTCAGACACAAAAGCAATTCGATGTAAATCACCATTAACAGAATTAGGCACGTCACGTTTATTCCCAGTATATCTCTCTATAATAATTTTCTTGTGCCTAGTTAAGGTCAATTTTACAAAAGAATCATTATAGTTTTGAGAGCCGTGCACAAGTGGTTCCCGCGTCATCTACGGTTTGCAGAGACGATCGACGAGGTAGAGGACAATGGAGAAATATTTAATATTAACCGTCATTTAGCGAACATGCTCCTTTTGTCTTCAACTTCTGGGATTATTATTCAAAAGCGTTGAAGCCCAGTGACTCTCTGGGCTATCGGAAAATCCTCGCTCAATGAGAACTGAAAAGCTCTGGGATTTCCTATGGAACAGGAGAGCTGGGCTGTGCCTTTTCGCTGCACTGCAAATGGGAAAAGGTACTTAAGCCATTAAAATATGCATTAGCTTTGCTGTGTCCAGCGTAGTTTGCTTCCCCGTGGTCCAAGTTTTAGTTTCAAAGGGAACAATAGTTGTTGGGAATTTAAGTGGACCTTTAAATTTTGATTCGCTCGCAGTTTATCTTCAATTGTTGATTAGCTTTGGAAAAGTATACTCGGTGGTTTGGTCTACATCCAGATGGTGAAGCGAGTGTTCCAGAACTGTTTGATCTACTGTTGCTTGTGTTGCGCTTGTACAACAAGGAGAGATTTAAAGTTTGCGCAATTGAATTAAATCTCTCAAAAGTCAGTTACTAGTAACGCTGATGACCACAATACTTGGAGAATTTAGGCGCTGCCTTGAATGAATGGTAAATTAAATATTCCATTAATATTTGTGGCAGAGCATTTTGATTGATAAAAGGCAGATGAATGCTCCACTGGCTGAAATTTTTTAACAAGTCTTTCGTTTAATAAACAACTACTGTTGCCATAAAAATATTAAAATTTCTATAGTTAATAAATAAATATATATGT